>JAMJFZ010000451.1:2655000-2847500 GCA_026225945.1 Cricetomys ansorgei | reverse complement strand
ATTCCTGTGAGCACAGCGCCTCTTGAGAACAGATGATGCTATCCTCCTTGTCTTTGAACTCCCATTGTTTTTAGGACTGTCCCTCACGTGCTAGGTACAAACATTGGAGCAGGAATTCAATTAATTTTACAGTGTATCCAGTTCCCTTCAATAAGACAAAATCATTTTTATGGTGGGCGGGGTGAGAATAATATGATAATTTTAATTGCCTCATTATGCAGTATTTTTAGAATAGCAAATACTGAGAAACATACTAAAATAAATCATACTGATGGTTAACTCTTATGCTGATGTCCTCTTCACATCCTGCATTCTTTATATTAGAAACCACAAGGAAAACATTAAAAGCATTTCTGACCTGCTCTTCATTTATAGACATTAGCCATATCAGATACGTTCTTAAACAACGTTATCTGCACCACGCACACACGCTTAATCTCTTGCAGAGAGCCCTACAGTGACACAAATTCTTATTTATCACAACACTGCCTGCTAATCATTCACGCTGCTCAACCCCATCAGAGGTCTTTCCATCAAAGTGTGTCTCCATGGTAACACAAACCAGATTTGGCCATTTGGTAACTGCTTGGAACACAAAGGTCACTTGAAGGTTTATGACATTTGGATCCTGGAGCACGTTTCCAAAACCACAGATTCTGCATGGTTTTGACATTTGGGGCTACTGTATCGATAGTAGTTTTCCTTTGGCATCCATACATGTTTCAATTTGGATGCTGTTTATTTATTGGAAGTGAAAACAGCCCATGTAATCAATGTTAATAAAACTCCCTTTCTCTCCTTGCATACCATTCCAGAAAAAAAAACTTTGTACTTAAAAGACTTCTGTGTATGAAAGTTATACTAAGATCATTAAAATTATCTTCAGACATAGAAACTGGAAATTTGATTATTGGTCTCTTCACCAAATAATTACATTTTAAAATGTGACTGAAGTATGATAAAATAATTAAGTTAGCTTGCCTTGTATTTTTGCATCTATTTAATGGAGTGTGGAAAGAACAAACATGTTTCATTGAAATATACATTTGCACCAAACTGAAGGTTATATTTATAAGAATCCCAAGCCCTTAAGAAAATGTTTAAAATGCTAAGCTCTCACAAAGGAAATTTAAATAAGCAGAGTTTGTGGCTAAGAAGGATCAATGTCAGACAATTAGTGCTCTACAGAAATGTCTGTTTAAAATAGCAGTGCTTAGTACACAATGCATGCTGTCTATACGCCTGATTCTCTTCTAAAAGCCCTATCACATTAATCCCTCTAATTCTTGCAGCAGCTCAGAACTGATGCTATAACAGCATCATTTTGCCAATTAGAAGTTGGTACCCAAAGGATGCAGGGATTGGATATGCTGGACAAGTATTTTACCATTGAGCTACAAGCCCTTGGTATTTGCTTTGTTTGTTTAGTTGGGTTTTATGTTGTTTGGTTGTACACACACACACACATATACACACACACACACACACACACACACACACACACACACACACACACTGTCTCAGGCTGGCCTTGAACTTGAGATCCTTTTGCCTCAGCTTCCCAAGTCTGGGGTTATAGATATTTGTCAGTAGGCTTGGCATGGTCCCCTAACCAAAAAATAAAAAAAATAAAAGGTCAATTTCAGATTCTTGGATTTTCAAACTATATCATAAATACAACTACTTCATGTCAGATGAATTTTTAATTATATTGTGCATATGTTCATTATTATTACAATTACAGGAACTTAGAATAAGTCAAATTCACAATAACGTTGCTTTATTGTGCATTTCTTCAGATTTGTGTTTTGCTTCAAGGAACTGAAATACTAGTTCTCTGCCTATAACAACTTCATCAATGGCAAAAAGGCTGGCCTGTGCAGCATCTCTGCTTTGCCTTTTATCTTGGGTTTACAGTGAGATAAACAAGTTGCGTAAACTAGGGAGAGCAAAGTTCCAGGTGTCGACTGTACAGAACTTCTTTGATGGTCTAAGTTTTAACCACGAAGTGAGGTGGACCCATGTTAATGCACCTTCTACATCAAAGTTTTGCCTTCTCCGGCTAAAACTTCATGAAGAAAGCTGAGCATGAGCAAAGGCACCCTTAGCTGCTATCTTTTTAAAATTCATTCATTTTATATGTATGAGTTTTTTGTTTTTTTTTTAGTACAGGCATGTCTGGGCACCCGACAGAAACCTGGTACCCAAGAGGCAAGTATAACATGTCAGACCTTCTGAGACTAGAGTTATAGACTGATGTGAGCCCCATGTGAGTGCTGAGAATCAGATCAGCTCCTTTAGAAAAGTAGCAAGTACTCTTAACCCCCGAGCCATCTCTCCAGACCTCTAGTTGACATCTTTATAATGTTTGATGCTTGGTAAGCATACCTCACAGTATCCCTAGTCTTTATTTTAACCTTTCCAACTCTGGGATCTTAAACTAAGCAGCTCTCCAAAATATGTCAGCCTTCCTTCCTCATTAAACAATAACTACACTGAGCATGCTCAAAGATGCACTCCTAAGCATCCTCAGAAATGTGTTCACACTTGAAATGTTTTTTGATAAGAATATACACCGAATAGTCTTCAAGCTTTCTGTGCTCAAAGGGCACATCCCCCCGCTCCCCCCACCCCGTTCTCCCGACCTACTGTGTACAATCCTGCCCTTTTATGTCTTTGCTGTGCTTGTTCTGTAAAACAGCTAGAGCAAACAACATGAAGCTCCCTGTGTGCAACTGTAATGACAGGGGCACTCTAGGAAGGTAAGTAGACAAGAAGTGGGTGCCAGTCTTGTGCAATCGGAGAGCAGAGGGAGCTGGCACTGCGAGTTTATCAGAGCACAGCAGGAAACCAGCAGGGCTGAAGGATTCAGAGCGAAGATGAAGATGTTAGTCTCTGGGGCAAGACTTGAAGAGCAGTGTGACTGGTATTCCAGAAGGACAATGGGTAGTGGGACAGGGGCAAGGGAACACTGAAGATCTGAGCAGAGCCCCACAGGGGTACTGTTCAGAGTCTCAGACTGTCACACATGGATGTCACTAACGTTTGGTCTCCAGCGTAGGTTGATCTTGGGGTGAGAATCAGAAGGGAGAGAAGTCCTTGCAGAACCCAGGACTACCCCCTGCCTGCCGTTTGCTTAAATGTTTCATCTTTAGAACAATTGTTTAGGGCCTCTAAAGGATCCTTTAAAGATGACAAATCTTTTAAGAGAGGTGACACATTAAGCCCTTAAGAGACCCACCATTAGCACAGTCTGTTAGACTAGCTGTTAGTTTCAAATGGAGACAGTAAGGTCCCAAGGGGTGAAACGAAGACTCTTAGATTAAAAGGTGATTTGAAGAAGAAACAGAGCTCTGGTGTGGGAAATCTCCTACACATTGGGAACTGGGGAGAGATCTGTCTTACATTCCTCACTTACATTGCCCTCCAGCTGATACGCATACACTCCCAAAGCATGTTAGGCGTGTTTATTCATGTAATGCTCCAGTCCTTTGGGTGTGTTTTATCATTTCCATTTTAGAAATAGGAAAACTAATCAAATCGCTTCCTAGGATTACAGACCTGGTAAACGATAGACCCACCTGCAAACTCATTTTTGTTGTTAGGGTTGGAACCTGGGCTCTGGCAGACCTAACAAGCTAGGCTCAGCACCCTATCCTCGTAGGGCACTTAAGCAGACAAATACAGTGGAGAGCAGAAGACAGGAGTTCATTTAATGTAACCACAGGGGGAGGAACAGACAGGTTCAGTAACTGCCCCACCATGCCGAGAGACACATGTACACACACACACACACACACACACACACACACACACGCACACACACGCACACACACACACCAAGTCCATTTTAAGGTCCTGAGTGAGGTTTCGGTCTAAATAGAAGGCAAAACATGTGCATAAGTAAGCAGTCCTGGGTCAGGGTGTGGTCTCACACCTCACTGATCCATCACTACCTCAAAGTGGTCTGACAAGCTGTCTGAACTGTACACAATCTCTTCCTCAGAGGCAGGTTCCTCCTCTGCTCAGCACTTCAGCCTCTTCCATCTTCTCCCGCAAGATTCCTAGAGAAGTTCCAATTTGTTTCAACACTCTGATGGCCAAAGGGAGGGTGTAAGTGTGTCTTTGGAATTTCATTCCTGCCTGGGTGTCTACATTTGTCTGAAAACCTAAATATTCTTACAGGAAAGAATTTAAGAATCCAAGTGACCGCTATTAGTAATTTCATTAGGACGAGTGTTATTGGGAACCACAGGGCAGGGGTGGTACAAAAACTAAATATTCTTTCAGGATATATCCACTGTTACTTTGGTTGTTGTTCATTCCAGGTCTAGTGCTAGATACTAAGAACACTATCTTGAACTATGCCAGTTAGGTGTGATTATTTTATACCAAATTACTTGAACTTGAACTTTAGAAAGGGTCTTTCAGACTGACTTTTCCAGCATGTACAAACCATAAAGTTTGCTTTGAAAGAAATGTCCTCACATATCAATACTGGACAACAATCTCGATAACCCACACTGGTCACAGGGCCTTCAGTGAATCTGAATGGCCAAATCCCAATGAACTCCAATCTTTCACTAGCTTCCCTTCTCTGTATTTCTAAATGGTGTCCCTAGAATATTCTACCTTTGATCGGAAATCCATTTATCCTGTCAATGTTTTGCAAATTTATCATTCTTTGTCTAAATTTTAGACTCTAAAACACAATGCATTTAGACTCTGAAAGCATTAAGGTTTCATACTTTGATTGTTGATCTGGATTTACTTACCTGTGATATCCCCCCCACACCATGTAATGCTGCAGAGCTTCCCTGGTTGTTTTTATTCTTCTTAGTTCCGATATTAATCAGATTCCTAGAATGAGATCCTTAAGAACATGGGGATATGCAGGGCTCTCTTTCCTCCCACACAGATATGACTCAGACTTCGAGGACCTCTATTCTTACAGGGAATAGACTGTCAATACAAAGAGGTATAAAACAAATAAATTGATAAATTGAGTGTATATGTAACTGTCCAAAGGGTTGAAAATAAAGTACCAGTTGGGGGAGATTATAGAAATTTTGTTTATTTAACTGCCATAATTATGCAAATATTCATAATGGTGAGAAATAGAATTAGAACAATCAAGAGGAAGACCATTTTGAGGTGGGGAGGGAGAATGCAGTGAGTTGATTTTATTAAGATATGATGAATTTAAGATGGGCTCAAAAATCCACAGTATCTTCCCAACAACTGGAGATTCAAGGACAAGAGGCATAGCCGTAAGTCCTGGAGAACTGCACTACATGCAACCATACTGCATCCATTAAAGAAAGGAGCTCAAGGGGGTCCCTGGCTTGGTATTCAATCTACTCCTGTTGTATCTGGAGCTGTCCTGCAGCAGGAGGGGAAGGAGAGGTCATGACTGAAATGAACACAAAGGGCAGAACCATCTGACAACTGTACTAAAGGCCACCTGTAAGAACACGGTCTCTCCTCTTCCTCTTTCCCTTTCTCCCCCTCCTCCTCCTCCTCCTCTTCCTCCTCCTCCTCCTTCTTCTTCAGCTCACTACGCAGCCCTGGCTGGTTTGCAACTCTCTATATCAGTGGTTCTCAACCTTCCTAATGCTGTGACCCTCTAATCGGACCCTCATGTCGTGATGACCCCCCAACCATAAAATTATTTTCATTGCTACCTCATAACTGTGATTTTGCTACTATTCTGATTTGTCATGTAAATATCTGATATGCAGATATTCTTAGGTGACCCCCATAAAAGGGTTGTTCAGCCCCCAAAGGGACTGTGACCCACAGGTTAAGAACTGCTGCTCTGTATAGACAGGCTGGCCTCAGGCTTCAGACTCTCAGAGATCGATTTATCTCTGTCTCCCAAGTTCTGGAATTAAAGGCAATATGGCCAGTTATGTCGGTCTCGTTAAGTGACACAACTGAGTTAGTTTTGTTATTAGATCTGTCTCAATCGTTTTGTCACTACCAATGAACACCATTACTATCGCCGTGAACAAAGGTTTAAAGAGGATAATTCTCTAAGCGACATCACTGTGCAGGCTGTTCCCAGGACTGAAACTCAAGCCAGGCTTTCACATGGGCTACAGAGGTGACGATGTTAGGAGGGCACGCATACTACTTCACATCGCTCAAGATTCAGAAATATTTTAAATGCACGTTATGAGACCCCGATACTGCTCTTACCCTTCTGATGGAGAGAGTTGGCTGCTCCATTAAGGGTTTGTATCAAAGCTCTCTTTACAGCTGTTGCCAGAAGAGACTTGAAGGTAGAGAGGACGTGCATCAAGAAAGAGAAGCACCGGAGAACATCTCATACTGGAAAAATTGGCTCATCAGGAACTCCCACGCTGTCCTTTGAAGTCTGTGGGAGGCTGCCAAGACAGCCAACGTAGCACGAAGGACTGACTCTTCTTGGTAAGTGCCGAGCGGAACTGTGGGGACACTTCCTGGCCAATCCAACCTTTGTTCTCTTTTGTGGTTACAGACCAACCAGAAAACCTTTCTGTATGGTTCTTGGGAGAATTTAATGAGATGTGAGTCTTTGACTCAGCACGCGAAGCTAAATAAGGACCCAGCGAATCTCTACCTCTTAAAATAAGAGGCAATAAATATTCAAACATTTTATCAGATCAAAGTGCTATCTATGTAAGTGTGACTAATATTTTTTAAGATGTGGACAGAAAGTGAAGACAATGTTTTGTGACTCCATTGGTTCCTCTGAAGCTGTGTTCTTGCTAAAATGCTGAGAGCACTTTTCCTTAATTTATGTCTATTCGGTAAACTTAATGCATTCGTATCCTGATGGCCACTTAACATCTTCTGGGTAATGGTACCTTTGCAGAACTGAATAATAACAGCACCTCGGAAAGCAATATGAAACATTTAAGCATCACTGACCCAGCATTCTCATCTAGCTTTGTGATTGCTATCTTCCAACATCAATGCTTCCATTGTAACTCTGCTGTTTCAGATAACAATGCTTTCTGGACATTTGCCTGATGACCATTTAAGAGATTAGGGGCTTTTTTTTTCTCCATTAGTCTACCACTGTGTTGATCTCAGCTCTACGGTTACCATTTGCAAATCAGTGGAGCATGAAATTAAGTAGGCACTGGCACCTGACTGTAAATGGCAATAACGATGAAGGTGAAGTGCTGCTTTGCTGCCTGCCACAAGCCACCAAAACACCAGCAAGTACAGCTCTCTCAACCACCAGAAACAAAGCCAAACAAAACAAAAACAAACCAACAAAAATAGGCACGGAAGAGGACAGAAGACAGACATTTCGTAGATTTTAGCATGTGACAATAAAGGCCTGTGTTTCATGTTTTAAGTCTTAGGCTAATTTAGACATGATTTTCTACTACCCATGGCGCTTACTTGGCCTCGCTTTGAAGTATAAATTGATTCGTCCAAATGTCACCTAGCAATTAGGAAACGAAAGAAGGGGGTAAGCAAGTCATTCATTATACGGCATCAGACGTAAGTAACTCAGCTTTCCTTTGGGTTTGGAAGGAGCAAAATTTACCTCCACTGCTCCTTACCTATGTCTCTGCCGATTTCTGCTCAGGAGAGGTGTTCTACACAACACTCCCCTGTAACCTTCAAAAGTGCCAGGGTTTTGAAAATCAAGGGAATATGGTTAACTGTTGAACTGTTGCAGATTCATAGACAGCAACACAACAACTGGGTGTAGGGTGATTTTGATCAGATTCATATATATATATATATATATATATATATATATATATATATATAATTTACATATATGTACACGTATATATATATATAGAGATATGGCAATATATATATGACAATATGTATGACATTCCAGGACAATTGAAAAACTGGAATGGTGTCTAAAGGTTATGGGATATTTTCTCTCATAGGAGAATCCTACATTTAATTTCTATATACATGCATACATATGTGGTTAAATCATGAAACTAGAAAGAGAACCAGCAGAAGGGGTCCTCTCAATTGAAGGGTTTCTTCTCAATTGAAATGATTCTTCTTGGAAGAGGACAGAAGCTAGTGAGACTCCAGATATAAAAAATCTGGAAAGCTGATTAAAGCGTCTGCCACACAAGCCTGATATTCTGGGCTTCATCCCTGGCTTCTACAGTGGAAGGAGAGAACTGACTACCAAAAGCTGTCCCTTGACCTAATCATGTGCATCATGCCAACCCACATTCACACCATACATATGCAACAATAGACAAATAAATATAAGATAATAAATTCAAAATAATATATTAAAATTAATGATTTGTATATAAATATATGACTTCCAGTTAGTACTTTTTTTTGGTTTTTCAAGACAGGGCTTCTCTGTTGTAACTCTGGCTGCCCTGGAACTCCCTCTGTAGACCAGGCTGGCCTTGAACTCATAGAGATCCACCTGCCTCTGCTTCCCAAGTGCTGGGATTGTAGGCATGCACCACCACCACCTGACTCCAGTTAATACATTTTGATAATCATTATGTGTGGGTAGACCAGATATGGATGACTTATTTTATTTTGCTATATTGGGACATAATTTGTCTCAATTTTCAAAATAATTTTAATAATAAAAGATTGAAATTGCTTAAGGAACTAATATAAAATGATGTGCAGAGGAATAAGAAGAGAGCATATGATCAGATAGATGTCTTAAGAGATGAACACTGCTGGCTGTGTTGAAGCAGTCATCATGGTAAAAGATGTACTAACAGCTCAGCATTTCGCCCTAGAAAAAGCCCCTCCCTTGGTTGTGATTCAGCAATCTATTTCTGTGGCTTAGTTAAAATACAGCGTTAACCATTGAGTATCTCCAAAGCAGAGCTGAAGGGAGATGGAGTGAACTGGCACAGAGCCTGGCTGCTGGCCTGTTCCTACACTGTGCTTCCACATGACCCCATTCCAGGGTTGGGGTCACACCCAAAGCTGTGCTTGCCCAGGTCACACCTCTGCTGGTAGAGGGGAAGCTGAGTTGCCCAACAGGTTCAGAACAGGCTACTGGGAGTGAGTCCTCATGGCGCACATCTTAGCAGATTTCAGATCCTTATTTTTGAACCTAAAGAGCTCGTGTAGTATCACAGAATGTCAGCGCAGCTAACAACCAGAATCAGAAGCTAAATGCAGAATCTGTCCAGGAAAGCATCACACTTGGCTTGGCTATAGCATTTCTGAAGTCATCTGGGATGCTTCTGTTGATGCAAAATATTTGCAGACTTTCCTCTACTGATGTTAAACTAGACACATGGCATATGGCAAAGAAATATGAGCTGAAGCTACCATATGACGCTGTGAAGGGAATAGGATTGTACTCAGAAAATATTTACACGTACCATAAAAACTGTAAAATAAGTTAACACTACAGAAGGCCAACTCAGCAAATAGAAAAGCCGTAACAGCTCTGATTCAATGTGGATGCGTAATGTGATTTTAACTCCATAGTCTTTCCTTTGTCTTTATTGAAAATGGAGACATCCCCTTGGAGTTATAGTGAAGACTTGGTGTGAGGTGCACAGACAGCAGTAAAAGAGTCCCTAGTCGTTATGGATAACGCTTGTCCTAATGATGGGCTGGGGCTAAATCTACTGCTAGAATAGTTTTACCCAGCATAGGTAAAACTCTAGATCCAATCCCACTAAAACAGAAACAGCAACGAAGTGTTAGTGTATCCTTATTATCTTTAGATTTTTAACATTCTTGTATTGCATGCAATTGACACCTGCTTGGTTTGAAAGTAATCATGGGCTTGCAGAGCGAGAACCTGAGCGAAGGAATGGAAAGTAAGTGTTCCCCTCACCCCCAAGACATATACACAGCACTGCTCTCCCTGCTCCCCATGTCACTAATAGCCAGCTACCTACCTGCTTAATGGGGGCAAGTACTGAGGAGCCACCGTCCACAGCTCTGTTCCCTCACTGGGTGGTCACCCCCTTTACCTGATTCTGTCCTTTCTAATTCTCCCAGCATTCCTACCTGGATGTCCGTGACAGTATCTGAAACGTCCCAGCTTGCACTTGGAATCCTTTCCCGTCCCTCGCACAAAATCAGAACCATCTTCTAAAAACGCAAGTGAGACCACCCCTGTGTCTTCATCTGGAAGCCCTTCAGGGACTTCCAGCTGTATTTCAGCAGACATGTGAAGCATGAGGAGTTATTTGACTCCCACATGGAGTACCATCTGGATACCACTTCCCATCATTCCTTTCTTCACTACAATTCAGTCCTGTGGAGAAGCCATTTTCCTGCCAGGTGTAACGGCACAAACCTTAAGTAATCCTAGCACTCAGGAGACTGATGTCTCAGGACGGGAGTTCCAGGCCAGCCTGAACCGAACAGCAAGCCTCTGTCTCCAAAAATAAAGATAAAAGGAAAGAAAAAGAAATTCATGCTCTTTCCTATTCCGTATGCATCACATATACTGGTCTCTTGGCCAAAGGCAACTCTTCATTTGTTTCACAAATATAAGGTCCTTTCTAACTTTCAAGACAGAACTTCAAGTCACTTTTCAAGGGAACCTTGACAGTCCTCCAGGTAAAACAGCCTCATCAGCTCCATTTATCCATCAACATCTTGTCTTCTTGGCAAAAGAAAAGGAACTCTGTTTTAAAAAATCTGCTTTTAAACATTCCCCTCACCTCCTCTCCTCACCTGCCTCTCCAAGAAGTTACACAAAGTCATCTTTTTAATTTTTGCCTTCATGGTGTTCAACATTAACCATGTTGTGGGTTCCTTTTGATCCAATTACACTGACACACAACAGCTTGTTGAAAGAAAAGAAAATCTTATTGAGTTCAAGAATAAAAAGAAAAGAAAAAGAGAAAGAAAGAAACTGGACCGGCCGGGGATGCAGTCTGAAAGGAAAGTTCAGAGCTATGACCCCCACTCTAACTTTTACAAACTATTTAATCTTGAAAACCATAAACATTTTGTGCCAATATGAACAAAAGTCAGTCATAATTTTAACCGATCAGAAACTCACTAATAATCATTGTAAAAGTCACCATAACCTAGAAATGACACATCTCAGTTCTCAAAACGAATACCTGAAAATGTTTTATTTTGGCTTGACTGGTGGGCTCTGAAGGCTAGGGGCTTTTCTCATCTTCCGGGAAACCTGAACTTTGTCTCTGTTTTAAAATGAGTTTTGCAGTTTAAGATGGCATTGATCCTGCCATTTCATACCATCTCGCCCATAATGCTGAGCACTGGATAGACATTTGTTGAAAATGGAGAAAGTTAAACGCTTCACTTATAAATGTCTGCGGTTAAAATATCTCCAAGGTAAAGTCATTTAATTTCACTCTTGATTGAAAGGTCTGAAAGATAAAAAAGGGCAAGACTACATTTTTTAATGTGTCTAGCTACACACAAAAGGTTAGGAATACCTGACTTTATATGGAACTAGTGTTAAAGAGTTCACTGTTGCCTAGAAAGAGGTCATGGCAAAGAGGCAAACGCAAGTTCCGGAGCTTTGCTGATTGCAGTTAATTGACACCTCCAGGACCAGTGGGTCACATGAGTCATCTCTAAAGTTCTCTTTCCAACTTTAGATGATGCGTTGTTCTGGAGCTAACGTTACAGCCATGTGCTTGCCAGGATTCGCTGCCTTCGGTCAAGGGCAAGCAAAGTTTCTTCTGTTTTTTAAGATGAATATTTCTTATTTGGTGCCTGGCTATTTCATAACACAAACAGATTCCTTTCTTTAGAATTTGGCCATAATATAATAGTGACTGCAATGAATTTTCTAGTAGCCACTTAAAAACAAGTCTCTTGTGTCTGAGGACCCTCTCTCCCTTAGAAGCTAGGATATTGTTGAAGAGAGATGCATTGTTCAAGGTAAAGGCTTTGCCCTAGAAATGGTCCTCATCTGTTGCTGGCCTTGGCCATGTGTGGATAGGGAAGTCTAGTCCCTTTAGTGAGGAGGTTGGAGACAATTCTAAGGGCTGCTCCAGCTCCCGAGGGCTGTAGGATACCTGTAGCCCATATGCCTTGGCCTTTATTGAAATGATATTGGCTACACTGAGTTTAGTTGATCCTTCTTCCCCAATTTTACTTTCTCTATTTTCCACTCTTGTTGATCCTGAAAAGATTTTCTGACCCTCTCCTTGTTCTTCTCAAAAAAAAAAAAACAAAAAACAACACAACACAACAACAACAAAAACCCTTTCGGGTTGGAGAGATGCCTCAGTGGTTAAAAGCACTGGCTGCTCTCCCAGAGGATCCCAGTTCAACTCACAGCACCTTCGGGACAGCTGGCAATCATCTGTAACACCGGTTGCAGGGGATCCTTGGGCGCTTCACACATGTGGTACACAGGCATGCATGTAGACAATACCACCTGTACACATAAAATAGAATTAAAAACACAAAAAAGAACTCCTCTTGGAAAAGATGATTAAGTGTCTATGGCAGCTATGGGTAGAAGCCGTTGGCAGACTAGAAGAGTCTCTCTCCCTCTGCCTCTGCCTCTGCCTCTGCCTCTGCCTCTGCCTCTGCCTCTGCCTCTGCCTCTGCCTCTGCCTCTGCCTCTCCCTCTCTCCTTATTCTGTGTGTGTGTCTCAACCCTACCAAGTTCCTATGTTGAAGAACTAACTCCCAGCTCTTCAGAATGCGACCATATTGGAATTGAGTTAAAATGAGAGCATTCCGAAACTCCTCAGCCCAGCATACCGCTGTCTCCTTTACAAGAGACAGTCACAGACACATAAAGGGAAGACTTTATGGAAACACAAAGAGAAAATGGACCTATATTCACTAAGGAGAGGAGCCTTGGGAGAAACAGACCTTCCTTGATCTTGAACGTCTAGACTCTAGAACTGTAAGCAAATAAATCACTGTTGTTTAAGGGGTCCAGTTCTGCAGTTATCAGCCCCAGTCGGTCAGCATAAAGTCTATGGAATTTTGTCTGATGCTCTTTAAATTGCCCTGAGTGTGCCTAAGGCTGGGAGCCAGGGGTACCTAGGGGGATTCTAGAATGTCTCCAGCCTGCAGATTTTTCAGTCTCTGACCTGTTTCTCTAGACTACCTTTTGTTTCTGTGTCTTTATTTCTGCTCAGTGTGGGGACCATGAGCTGATGATTTGGTTTCAGTGTTTTCAGCCTCATCTGTTCACCCCCATGAACATCTGTTCTTGGGATGATACTATATGTTGTACCTCGAAACACAAGATCCAGGAAGCTATCCTGGCAAGACTGGCATTAATTTAGGCTTTCCTGAAACAAAAATGGTCTGGATAGCACAAGAGACACACATGGCTTAAAAGACCTGAGTTTCTACTGAGTATTAATCAGATTTACTTAGTTCTAGGGCAGGCATGCTTACACATCTGTAATACCAGCACACACAGAGAGTAGAGGCAGAAGGATCAGGAGTTCAAGGCTATCCTCAACTACACAGTCCATTTGATACCAGCCTGGTCTATAAGGGACACTGTCAAACAAATAGGCAAAGGGAAAAAAAACCCAATTCATTTATTATTCCTGATTCCCATTTAGAAATTTAAAAAGTATATCTTATTGAGCAGCCCAGTGTTTCTTAGATGCAAGCCTTTGACTATATAATGTGCCCAAACTACTTAATTAAGGAAAAAAAATTAAATTTCTAATTTTTAAATTAGATGCACACGCATGTTTTTGCCAAGAGAGGATACTTATTTGGCCCCTTAAATCACCCTTCTCTGTGCATATTGTTTCTGGGGCGTTTGGATGCCTTGTGACCTTAGGCTTCCGCTCTCTCCTACTTGGACCACCGCAGGTGCTTAGATACCTTTGAGGAACTGAGCCTCCAGGGTGGGTAGGTAGTCCCTTTGTGTAATGCTACAAAAGGGCTTCGGATCTGAGCTTGCCCCCTAGAAGAAACTGGTGTGACAACTATTTGGCTGTGTCCATTTCAGCTCTCTCTGATGTCCTTGGTGGTAGTCAAGGTTCCAGGATTTGAGTGACAAGTTCTGCTCTGTACTCTGATGACTAAGGCATTGTTTCTGGGTCAAGCTTATCACGACTCCTTTCTCCCTTGGGGAAGTACTCTCCTAGCTCAGGCAGGCTTCTGGTACGCTTCTTGCAGTTTTCCAAATGTGCTTCAGAGAGCTGAACTGCAGTCTCAGGAAAAGCAAGAGCTTCCTGCCTCAGCAGCTCCTGCAGCTCCCTCCTAATCATTTCTGGGTCCTGTGCTGTAGACAGAGTTAGTACCCTTGAGGGAAAAGCTGACAATGCCGGCTTTATCCTTATCTGTCTCTGAATGTACTGGGTCGTTATCATTATTGTGGGGTCTGATTTAGGACATCCCGTTTCTGCATATGATTATCACATAATGAAACTTCTACATGATTTTTTTTAGAGAACATTCATGGGAGATGTTCTGTCTAGAACTAGATGTCTAGTTCTGTCTCCTCAGTGCCCCCAGGAGACTCCTGTCAGTGGAAACTACCTTGGAAGATGCGCATGGTCCTGTTTCTACTGGCTTCAGAATTCCCTCAGTGAACCACGACATTGAGAAGATTTTGAGGGGTTTGTGGTAACAATAGCACCTTTCTGCTCAGGGTCCTCATTAAAGGTGACCACACCTGAATGTTTCAGTTTAAAAATCTCATGTCTGGTTTGATGTGGCGGTTAATTAAATGAAACTACATGCAGAGGATAGAGCTAAGGTAGTATGGGCTTTCCTTTCCTTTTAATTTTAATTTTCTTTTAATTTTCACAGTAGATACTCCCTGTGTAGCCCACTATCTGGGTTTGTTTGGGAGCTACTTCTTCTGCGACTAACCATGAGAGAATTAGGCTGCACCTGGGATCAAAGCTACTCTTGAGAGCTGAGGTAGTACTGGCAAGCTGAACAACAGAAACCTGGCAAAGGAACGGAAGAGGGGGTCCTTCCCTGTAGTGCACCTCTGAATAGGGTCTCCTCCCCTGTACATGCACCTCTGAAAAGGCTCTCCTTCCCTGTATATGCACCTCTGAATAGGGTCTCCTCCCCTGTACATGCACCTCTGAAAAGGCTCTCCTTCCCTGTATATGCACCTCTGTAAAGGCTCTCCTTCCCTGTATATGCACCTCTGTAAAGGGTCTCCTTCCCTGTATATGCACCTCTGTAAAGGCTCTCCTTCCCTGTATATGCACCTCTGTAAAGGGTCCCTTCCCTGTATATGCACCTCTGAAAAGGGTCTCCTCCCTGTATATGTACCTCTGTAAAGGGTCCCTTCCCTATATATGCACCTCTGAAAAGGGACTCCTTCCCTGTATATGCACCTCTGTAAAGGGTCTCCTTCCCTGTATATGCACCTCTGTAAAGGGTCTCCTTCCCTGTATATGCACCTCTGTAAAGGGTCTCCTTCCCTGTATATGCACCTCTGTAAAGGATCTCCTTCCCTGTATATGCACCTCTGTAAAGGCTCTCCTTCCCTGTATATGCACCTCTGAAAAGGGTCTCCTTCCCTGTATATGCACCTCTGAAAAGGGTCTCCTTCCCTGTATATGCACCTCTGAAAAGGGTCTCCTTCCCTGTATATGCACCTCTGTAAAGGCTCTCCTTCCCTGTATATACACCTCTGTAAAGGCTCTCCTTCCCTGTATATACACCTCTGTAAAGGGTCTCCTTCCCTGTATATGCACCTCTGAAAAGGGTCACCTCCCCTGTATATGTACCTCTGAAAAGGGTCTCCTCCCCTGTATATGGGCCTCTGAATAGGGACTCCTTCCCTGTAATGCACCTCTGTACTTAAGAAGGTCATATCACGGGTTTAAAAACACTGAAAGCTAAAAACAATACAATGAACAAGAAAATAATACTTGTTTGACTGACTTACCTGCATTCCAACTCTGCCGTTGCTCTTCTAACCTCAATTTTTTTGCCCTTAGTTCTCCTTTAATATTTGGACTTCTTATTGCTAGGACATTTTGAGATGATGTCACCGGGCAGGCATGTAATTTATACAGATGCCTGATAAGATAAGGTATGTAAGTGTATTGGATTTTCAGCAGCCCGTGTCAATTATTGATTCATTTTGATCAAATATGTCCTAACCCATGAAACAGAAACTCCATTTCTGTTTCACATGGGGCAAGGAGCATATCACCACAGGGTCTTTCTACCACAGGGTTGCTGGGCTGGGCCACAGTGGCTGCTGCACTTCCCGAGGAGGTTCATGCTGTAACACATCCCCTGAAGTTTCTCCCGGAGAAGAGCTGGCCACATGTGACAGGTGACTGACTTCCACTCCTTGTTTCCCAGAAGGCTGCACAGTCAGGCTCTGAGCTAGATCTTCAGTTAAAGGTCAAGATGACCCTTGACAGGCAGTGGGGACTGTGGTGGAGGCATTGTAAGTGGGAATCCCTCAGCTACCATGGAATCAAAGTCTGGGAGTGTGGTACACCTTCCAAGTATCTCAACAATGGCAGAAAACTAAAGTTACACTAAGGCATGAAAATGAATTTAGCCAGGCAGTGGTGGTGCATGCCTTTGATGCCAGCACTTGGGAGGCAGAGGCAGACAGATCTCTGTGAGTTTGAGGCCAGCCTGGTCTACAGAGTGAGTTCCAGGACAGCCAGAGTTACAACAGAGAAACCCTGTCTCAAAAAGCAAAACAAACAAACAAAAAAACAAACAACAAAAGAGTTTAAACATGTGAGGCTGTAGGAGGCAAAGGGTTAAATGGTCTATTATCCATGGCACTGAGAGGTGGCTTTGGCAGAATAGCTGAATAAGTTGTCATTTAGTTTAAATCCAGGATCAACTATCGCATACTGCAAATTGCAAAATTCTTCTAAGGTTTAAATATTATCTCAAGATATAAAATGCCTGGGAGGCACTTGGTACATGGTGATCGCAGAAAAACTCAATCAAGAGTAACTGGCATGTTTAAAAGACTTAAAATTAGAACAAAAAATTTATGGTGAATGATTAAAAAATATCAGCTCACAAACAAAACTTTGATCCAGACTTTATCTTGAAATTATAAAAGCGAACTCATTTATAGATAATCAGATTTAGATTATCATGGCAAACAAGCTCCTGCACAGAGTCCCTTTGTAGGTAGCCCAGACCTAGGCACTAGGAAGCAGCAGAAGTCCTAGCAGGCATGTTCAACTTGTGGCTCAGGGACAAATGTGCCTCAGGATCAATACGAATCTAGCCCAACCAAAAATGTAATCTTGTGGGGTTCTTTTGGGATTTCTTTTCTTTTCCTTCTTTTCTCTTCTCTTTCTTTCTTTCTTTCTTTCTTTCTCTCCTTTTCTTCTTTCTCTTTCTTTCTGTCTCTCTTTCTTTCTCTTTCTTTTTTTCTTTCTTGTTGTTTGTAATTCTACCATGTAGTTCTTAAGCACAAACTTAGATGACGCTGTCATTTTCCAGTACCAAAGGTGGCGCCTTTATACGATGCAAACTCATGCAGGACAAGGGAGTAGACTCTTGTTTGTCTCCTTCACACTCCTCCAATCAGCATGGACAAGTAATCGGGGTGTAAATAGGCATCCATCACTTTGATATCTACCCTACATTATGCAACAGCCACTGGAGGAAGTAATAGGTTAGTAGTTTCCGGACTGTCCTCAAATCCTTTCTCTCTTGTCTTCATTACACACACTAATCCACCCCAGATTCACCCTCAGATTTCCCCGTCAAAATGGAACTACACAGACACCGTACACAACTCCGCCTCCAGTAACTTACTTCCCACTCCTGTGATTAGCATTAAGAAGGAGCCCCGTTTTCAGGGCAGCTGAGCTGGAGTATATGTAACTGAGCCCCAGTTAACCTCCCACTCCATCTGGCCAATCTCTACTTATCTGAAAGATCTTGAACTTCTGGTGTCAGTCAAGATGGTGCTGACCAAAGGTAAAACCTGACATCACAGCTTGTTACCATTTGCTTTCCCTCCTTTGCATTCTGACTTTGGTGTAATTCTGGTCAGACGCCTATGATATAAGCCATCACTCCAAGGCCAGGCTTACTTAAATGCTATGTGCATCAAGCAGACCCAAAGGGGAGCGCTGAACTGATGATAATGTCACCGTCAAATAGAAGGCCACTTGCTGTCAGAAGCTCTCTACAACAATGCCCAGAAATAGATTCATGCAAATCACTATCCAGGTCAACATTACCATTATCTCAGATGATCAAATGTGCTGCCTAGAAAGTCTGTTGCTCCTGGGGTGTTTTCTTCTGGCAGGAGGGCATTAGGGTGATCTAGGTAGGTGGATACTTGTGGACGCCCGCCTCGCCTGCAAGGAAGACGCCGCACACAGGATTCTTCTGGTTTACGCTTTATTGAGGACAGCCATTCAGTTAAGTGTTGCTAGCGAAGACCCTGATTGCAAAAAGCACCCTGCTTATATAGAGCATAGGGCTATGTGACCGTCAATGATTGGATACTCGTCCAGACCCTCATTAGCATGGAGGGAGGCGGCAAGGACTGCTCTCCTGCGCCTGCGCTGTAACTTGTTTACTCCAAATGCAAGCAATTACTCCAAATGCGAGCAATTACTCCTAATGCGAGCAAGAAGAACCTGGAAGCAGGAAACCGGCGCCATCTTGTAATGGCGTTTCAACTCGGCTCCCAACAGATACTTCTCAACGTTTTGAGATTTATAGAAGAAAAATATTTTCAGGTTTCAAACTTTACAAGTAATTAAGTAATTATAGTTTGTTTTGTCTGCTTAGTTTTGTCAATTTGACACAAACTGGAATCATCTGGAGAGAAGAAACCTCAATTGAAGTACTGTCTCAATCAAACTGGCAGGTAAGCATGTCTATGGAACATTTTCTTGATTAATTGTTGATGTGGGAGTGCCCAGCCCACTGTGGGTAGTATTGCCCTGGGCAGGGAATCCTGGGTTAATAATAATAGTACAAAACAGCAATCTAATAAGCAGCTTTCCTTTGTGGTTTACTGCCTCTGCTCCTGCTTGGGTTCCTGTCCTGACTTCCCTCAGTGACAGACAGTGATCAGGACATGTAAGCTGAACAAAACTTTCCCTTCCCAAGCTACTTTTGGTCAGTGTCTAATCACTCCAAAAGAGAAGCAGACTGGAGAATGCTTGCTGGCATACCTATACTGTGACCTAGAGAAGAGTTTTATACAAGTCATCTACCGAACAAAAAATTAGGTGTGGGTTTACAGATAAAGAACTTAGCTGATTGTATTCTTGTTTACAGAGTGAACTCTCAGGTCTGAAAGCATGCAAGTTTTAAAATAACCAGCACTGAAATAAAAAGATTAAAGGCTTTAGACTCCAGACAACTACATTTGAATCCCATTTCCATCAAGAATTCCCCATGGGTCTTCAAAAGGGACAAGATAAGAAACTGTGTAAGAATGAGTCTAACAGCAAACAACAGCTATTAGATTTCTCTGACATGCTATTGAATTTGACAGATAACTATTAAATACTCACAGTCACCATGCCATCCATTTTTATTACATATAAAATCTATACAGTGGTTAAGATGTATATCTAATATTTACATAGAATAAATAGGCACATGCTTGCTGTGGAGAATAATATTAATGAGATGATTAGATATTTTAAGGAAAGCTATTCAATAAAAATTGAAGAGGATATGAGGGAACATACATGGAGCATGGTCCAGGTAAATTGCTTATGGGATGCATTTGGCTTCTGATCAGATGCATTTTATCTTTCTTGGATGCTAATTCACTCCTACTAATGGGTAAAGCATCTTGTTATTGGCTGGCTGCTAGAACAAGATATTTTAGAGAAAAAAATGGACTGTGATGTTCTGAATCTAAGTGTCAAGTTCCTGAAAATTATTTCCAGAAAGGCTTAGAACAGGCGGTGTTTAAAATTCAAAGAAATGATGAAGAATCATACACATGGAAGAAAGAATATGCCACCCAGACAAATGGATATTCTATCTTGATGTCAATGTCTGGGAAGCATTCCTGTAGAGTGGCCCAGACCTCCAGTGCAGAAGTGGACAGTTCAAATTCTCTAGTAGAAACAATAATGAGATCCTCTAAGCAGTCTTATTTGAATGTCATTTCTTATAACTCTTCTATACGTCACCCCGCAGAAACGCTAGCAGCTTCTTCCCTACAGGCTTCCTAGTTCACACAACAGGAATCTCAGGGATCTTCCATGGACGGAGAGAGCGATTCACAGGACACATTCTGTGTGTCCGCCTCCCTCTGATATTCTCTGCTCTGTCCCTGTGTTGCCTGAGGTTTGGGTTGGAAATTGAAGTTTCATGACCAAAGCTGACATCTTAGGATAAGATCTCATGTGAAAATGAGTTAGCTAGTGTTGGGCAAGCTCTGGACCCTTCTATAAGAGAGCACAACACCAAGCATTTATAGCCTCTGTCTAGGGTTTTCCTTTGCATTAATTTGAAAAAAAAGGAAAGGAAAAAAATCTAGTTCAGTTTTAGTTGGGTTTTCTGTCTTTCCGTCTCCCCACACTGGATTCTGGAACCTACTTTCTTAAGTCATGTGCCACAACCCCATGTGGGGGTCACATAACTGAATTTAGGGCTTGTGAAAAATGTTGTGTCTGAACAATAACAAAATAAGAATGACAGAATGACAGAACATACATGCATAAAATGTTTTAAAGTCAACTTATGAATAATTAGGAGTAAATACTTGATTTGTAAACCTATTTTACATACTGGAGGTCCCATGAAAATGTCTTCAAGAGAAGGCATCCCACATGGACCGCACTTAAGAAAGTGTCCCTAGTCTGGTGACTCACCTGTCGCTGGTTTACCCTTGCTTCTGCCCTTGACTGTGTGCCCCTCCCCCATTGCCTACCCTTTGCCAGTCCCCAGCCACTGCCCGTCCTCACACCCCGGAGCTGCCCTTCCTCATCTCACCTACACCATCCTCGTACCATCGCACTATGTTTCCATTTTCCTTGTTACAAACTTCATTCGTCCAGCGGTCCCTTCCCTACTCCATCCACAATCTCCCCCTTCCTTCCTCCTGCCTTTCCTCCTTTCCCTCTCTCCTTCCCTCCCTCCTCTGTGGATTAGCTCTTCACCCGTCTGGTCCAATTGCCCTTAGTATTAATTTATCTATTAAAAAATCCTCCCCTCTTCTTTTGCCTGTGTCTCTGAAGATTGATCAGCTCTTAGTGTCAACTAAGAAATCCTTTGAACGGATAGGAATTACAGAGACTATTAAGGACATTTGTTTATATCAGCTGACTCTAAAATTACTTTTATAGTCTTTCCTGTATTTTTCTCATTGTTATGCTTCTAACTTAATCTGATCTCTGAATTCAGTATACTACTGTTCTCATCTTCCATGTTATTTAGTGAACAAAGCTGTCCAGTGACTGAACGATCATCTGTATTTAAAGTTACTAGCATCAGTTAATCAAATAATGGCAAATTAGATAGGCATTTTCACTATCTACTGTATCTTAGAATGTTGATTCTCAAGTGATTTTAAAAGTTTCATTATCAGAATATTAAGCATTATTAAAATTTAACTTTCTAAAATGAATAGTATCCTCAGTAATTCTATAGCTGAGAAAAATTCTGAGAGATAATTTAGTATATTCACTTATAGAGATTCATTTAAACACGTAAGTTCCATGTGGACCCGGAGAAGAGAATGTTCGGTAGTCCGTCATCTTCAAAGTTAAACTAAGCAAACAGAATACAGGAAGCATACTCCCTGGATGAAACTTAGAAAAATGTCACACATACAGTATACAGACAAAGATGGAAGTGTTTTATTTCTGCTGGATAAAGAAAGTGATCTCCATTCTGAAGTATCAAATCGAGAGGGAGAGAAGCAGTCTTGCCCATGTGCTGGACAGCTTTCTGTCACTATAACAGATACTTGCCGTAAATCAGCTTTTACTGAGAAAAATTTATCTGGGCTCATGATTTCAGAGATTTTGCTATTGGGCCTGTGCTGATACAGAAGATTGTAGGGAGCTCACAAGAGATTAATGTCACTCAGGCATGGCAGCTGAAGGAGAGTAAGAAAGGGGGGTAAGCTAGGGTCCCAAGATCCCCCTCCCCCCCCCACACACCCCATTGATCCAACTTCCTGGAAGGAGGCTTTACCTCCCAGTAGTACTACAGGTTGCAGCTAGGTCTTTAACACACAAGAGTCTGAAAGAGAAAGTGATTTAGATTCAAACTTCAGCACCTAGATATGTCAGCAACAGATTCCTAAGAGCAAATGGTTGTTTTCCTCAGCAAAATGACATGGGCTCTGTCTGTATTTAATTTTTGACTCTTCTCAATCTTGTGACTTTAGGGTCTTTTACTGCTAGCACCCACATTTTTAAAGCCTATTTCTCACAAACCTGACACTCAAACCAAGCAATGTCACACTCCACATTCCACCGGGGCCTGCTCTATGTACATCAACCCAGGAATCTCCAACCATGTCTCTTCCTCCTCTGGGGTTTCTTCCATGCCACAGTCTTTAGGGGATAATCCAGCGTGTGGTGCCAGAGGACCTGGCTTTGGATCTCCTAGCTCTGTAATACTCTGGATAGTAAAAGGTTCCCGTGCAGCTGCAGGAAGGACTAGCTATATGTGGCGAGAGCTTCTCAAATGATATTAGTTAATAATTGATACTTGTTTTCTTGAGGGTTCTGAACTACTCAAATATCATTGCAGAGAAATTCAGACTTAATAAATGAATCCATAAATTATTTGGAATATATACATATTTTCTGACTTTTCTATGTCAGGAGGAGAGCTACTGCAGTGGTGGATCATGATTGCCACCATGATAGGATTTAGAATCACCACAGAAATAAGTCTCTGGGCATGGCTGTGAGGGGTTTTCTAGTTTAGGCTAAATGAGGTGGGAAGACTCACACTGAGTATGGGCCGTATCCTCCATGGCTTGGGGTTCTGAACTGAATGAAAAGGATGAAACACACTGAGTACTAGCGTGCCCTCCCTTCCTTCCTGTCTGTGTGCAGTGCGACCAGCCTGACCTCCCGCAGCCGTCTCGGCTCCGCCATGGTACACTGCGATCTTTAGACCCGGAAGCCAGCGAGCTCTTCCTCCCTTACGTTGCTTTCATCAAGTATTCTGTCCAGCGTAGAGACAAATAACTGATACAGCTGCTATAAAACATGAAACAAACATAACGGGTGTAGGTGAGCGTGTGGAGAAATGGTAACTCCATGATGTCACAGGGAGTGTAAGATGGCACATCCGCAGGGCGAGTTGTCTGGTGACGTCATAGCCCTATCCCAGGTACATGCCCCACGTAACCGAAAGCAGAGTCTTGAAAGGATATTGGTACACACAGGTTCACAGCAGTACTCTCCATAATATCCAAAAAGCAGAAACAGCCCAAATGTCTAAGGACGGAAAGGTGTGTATGCAAAATGTGGACTTTTGTCTTGCATTTAAAATGCAAACGCGCAGTGGAATATTATTCCATCTCTGGGAAGAAGAGAATTATAATTACATTATAATGCCACAGCAAGGATGAATCTTGAGGACATCCTTGGATTTATGATCCCATTTATATGAGGCGCCTAGAGTGCTCAAATCCATAGACCCGGAGAGTACAGTGGCGGCAGGGATCTGTTGTCTAGCAGGCAACATCATTTCAACAGACGGGATGAAAATGTTTATGTGGATGGTGGTGTTGATGGGGACACAACAGGACACGTGTGCTTAAAAACACTAAGCGTGAACTAAAACGTACTTCAGATGGTCAGTTTACTATTATGTGCATTTTATCATAATTGTTGGCAAAGACAACCCATCTGGCATATTCATGTCTTCCATATCTTACTAGAGCTACTGTCTGCCAAGACACGTTTTGTGTTTTATGCTAGTAACTTCATGAAGCAAGTCTTCCATACGTACTGGACTCCATAAAGTACACGCTATGTCAGTTATACTCACAACTTAGAAGTGGAACTACTGAACTTTCTTTAGCCGTGGGTTATCAAGCTGTTAGATGGAAGTTTCTTTCTAATAAGGTCCTCACAATTATTAAATCAAACGACGTGTTCAAATACGCTGGGAGGCTAGTGGCTCAGATCAGCGTCTGATACGCTTTTTGCCTTCTACAGATAAACTCATTGAAATGATAATTAATTCTACCTTCAGCACACAATCAACTAAGAGCAGAGGAGTGACGTCAGAAACTGAGAAAGGTAGCCCCTTTGCCTTGAGGATGTGGGGACCCGGGAGCTTTACACCATACAGGTTCTCGTTCTGATATCAATTATTTGGCACCACAGGAAGCAATAGTTCTCAGAATCCACCTACCCACCCATCTAATCAAGACTCTTCCCAAACCAACAGCAGGACAGCCCCTTCACCAGAGTGCTAACATTATCTGCTCTGATTTGCTTTGCTTGAAAGATGTTTCTGCCTATGTTTCTAAGCCCCATACAAGAAATTCTCAAGGACATGTTGACACTGCGTTCTTCATGGGCTCACATGGAATAAGACTTTGGGCTCAGAAGAGATTTCATAACTTCTTTCCGAAGGTGATTTTTGTTCTTTGTTTGTTACATTTGCTTTGTTAGTTTTGCTGGTTTTCAAAGCTATCTCATACAGAATCTTCTCTCCCCATTACACTAATTGGCAATGTAAATATTTTAACAAACTCTGTGGGATTACTTTACCTCAGCTTTAGGTAAATGTGAAATTTAACACGATCAAGACAACTTGCACCGGCCCATCATTTGATGCCACTCAGCATCCGATGAATTAGTTACATGGCAGAGAAGCTTGCAAGACCTTCAAATCAGAAATGCATTTGTTCTGTGAATATCAAGGCTGTGCCTTCATTTCAGCCCGGTGACCTCTCCAAAGGAACAAGCGGTAAGAATTTTGTCGGTATTTGTTCAAGTCAAAGAGAATAAACTTTCTGTAGATGAACATGTTCTGAACTCTCGGCCTATTAATTATCTCTTGTAATTAGAGAGAAGGCTAATTATACTGCTAATTTGGAGAAGTTCACCCTGAACGGAGTTTGTCCTAAAAACTATTTCATGTTCATTAAATTGCATTTGTTCGATATCTCAACATCTTGTTCGTGGTGTTG
Organism: Cricetomys ansorgei; assembly: GCA_026225945.1. Lineage (NCBI taxonomy): Eukaryota > Metazoa > Chordata > Mammalia > Rodentia > Nesomyidae > Cricetomys > Cricetomys ansorgei. Next base: position 2,822,485 of record JAMJFZ010000451.1, on the reverse strand, counting down.
AAGGAGGTTTGCTATGGATAGGGATTGGGAAAAAATATTTTCTTTCTTAATTTTTCCTTCTCTTCTTCATCCTATTCTCCCTGCCTCAAGAGTGTTATGGTTACAAAAATCTGTTTTAGCAGCCATGTACTAACTAATCTAAGGGGAACATGACATGAAGTTGCTCCTTAGGATCGGTTGTGTGCGTTTGTTCTCGTATGCTCCTATCCTTGACTAAACAATTAAGACAAGCAAGTCAGGTTTGGAACGAAAGGCTCCAACCTACTTTTAGTTGTAATGGAGTCAGTCCTACGAAACATAATGCAGCTGCTCAATCCACACCCTCACAGCGGTGGCACATGGCTTCTGCTGGTAGAACTTGAGTCTGAGGCATGCTCCAGCGGTAGGACTGGACCCCTTGGAGGGCTAGCATTGGAAAAGAGCCAGGAAGCTGTTATACATGTCTTCCATTCTGATACCTTTAGTCCCTTACTTTAGAAAGGTAGACGTCATAGCTAATAACGCTCATTCAAGGAAACCCAATACCATGCATGCTAAATTAGAATCTTAATTCTTTTCTTTTATCAAAAATAGATTTTTTCCATATGATATTTTATGATACAGTTTCTCTTTCCCCTACTTCTCCCAGTTTCTCCCCACCTCCTCCCATCTGGATCCGCATCCTTTCTGTCTCTTGTCAGAAAACAAAGAGGCATCTAAGGAATAGTAATAAAATAAATATAAAACAAACAAATTGAAATATAACAAAACAACTAAACAGGAAAAAGAATAAAAGAAAAAGCACAAAAAATGCATATGGACATGCACATGTTCACACACACACATGCAGGAATCCCATTAAAAACACAAAAACAGAAGCCGTACTATATGTGCAAAAGACCTGTAAGGTTAAAAACAATTCCCTGACTTAACATCATGAGACAAGGAATCTCTGAAGATGCTGTTGAGCTCATTTTGTGCTGGCCACCTGCCGCAGGGCAAGGGGCCGGCCTTTAGTGCTGGTTTGTTTCCTCGGTGAGACTTCCGTGGAGAAAACTAATTTTTCATTTATGAAGTGGCTACCGATTGAAGATAGCTTCTGGGTTAGAGATGGAGACATGTGTCCGCTTCAGGCCAACATTCAGTGGTACCCGGATGGCTAAGAACCTGAGAAGAGATACGACAGAGACCTAGGGGAAACCAGATGCTGCTGTTCTGCTAGAGGAATGTAGCAATAAAAGGTCTCCTAATGGCATTCTTCTATGCTCTTAGATCAGTGCCTTGCTCAGCCATCATCAGAGAAGCTTCGTCCTGCAGCAAGTGGGAACAAATACAGAGAGTCACAGCAAGAGAATAGGCAGAGAGCGAGAGACTTAGCAATGCGCAGCCCTAAAAGAGATGTCGCCATCAAATTCCTCCCCTCAGAGCTCAGGAACTCTGCAGAGCAGGAAGTAGGAAGACTATAAGACCCAGAGGGGATGGAGGACACCAAGGAATCATCAAGTCCTTCTAGACACAGCAGGACTTAGGCACATATGAACTCAGAGACTGTGGCAGCCTGCACAGGGCCTGCACAGGGCCTGTACGGGTCTCTACCAGATGGGGTCCTTGAGCTTAAAGAAGCTTGACTTTAAAATAAAAATTTAAAACAATGAAAGTTTAAGGTAGAAAGCATCAAGAATACAGTGTTTAAAAACATGTACATAAAAAGCATGAAAAATGCAATAAACCCAGACAATGGCTTCTCAGAAACCATAGGTCTGTCCTTAGATGTCCACAGAGTACTTAATATATAAAACATATACACAACAGATTCTAATATGCCAAATATCTTTTCTTACATATAATTGAAAAAGTTGATAGTCAAGAAATTTTAATAATAGGTTTCTAAAGACTATTTTAAAGATGGTTTAAAGATGGTTTTTAAGATACTAAAAATGCATATATAAACGAAGGTAATAAAATACTAAATATCACCAAAGTTAAAAGAGTGTAATTCAAATTGCAAATTATAGTCTTTGCCTCTTTGTCGAAACACTTGGACTTCTTGGTGAATCTCTCCCACCTCCCTGTGAAGACTGCAGACAAAGTCTCCCTCTGTTCAGTTATATTTACAGTGATGGGACCTGAGAGTTTTGGTATCTCTGGTTTGTTTGTTTGTTTATACTTAAGCATTCTCTGTCACAAAAAAAAAAATCCTAAAAAGAGGAATATCTAGTTTTCTTAAAATGTGTCTTTGTTTTGTTTTGTTTTTCAAGACAGGGTTTCTCTGTTGTAACCCTGGATGTCCTAGAACTCACTCTGTAAACCAGGCTGGCCTCAAACTTACAGAGATCCACCCACCTCTGCTTCCCCAGTGCTAGGAGTAAAGGCATGTACCAATACTGCCCTGGCTTAAAATGCGTCTTAAGCACCTTTTAAAGTTTGAGTCACACCTATTCCATATCTTTAGAGGAAAAGGCTTCACAGGGAAGTGTGAGATGCTCTTCCAAACTGCCCATCTAACTGCATAACTAACCAAAGGAACCCAGCAGGGAGGGGGGGAATCCTGAGTAAATGTGTATTATTGACATAGACACCACCATGTCAAGGACCCCAATACTTCAGACCCAAGAGAATGGCAGAACCTCCCTCAGTCAGGCTCAGAGGAATAGGTGAAACCCAAGACTGCTTCCCTACAGCAACATCTTTCCTAGATGAGCTAACCTGCTGCCTCAAAGGCCATGAATTTCAGGGGTATTGTTGGTACCTTTCCATCAGAGCACACAGCCCACCTGATCCTAACTTTTCTGTACAGGTGCCTTGGTTCCTTCTTTCCCCATTGTTCCAGTTAGGCCAATTCCTAAAGCATGCAGGGTGCCAAACCCCAAGTTCCCCACTAACTCTTGTTTACTGTAGCAATCTCATCCTTCAGAGTTAATTCTTAGCTCTTATCACACAGTCAGCTGAATGTGTGTGTGTGTGTGTGTATATATATATATATATATATATATATCTCCACTGCTTCAAGTATAAGACTGCGTGTGTGTGTGTGTGTGTGTGTGTGTGTGTGTGTGTGTGTGTATTTGTGAAAAACCTTACATCACTAGTAGAAGCTTTGAATGCACAGCAAGAGTGCTCATGGTAGAGATCCTAGCAGTGCCTCCAGGTTGTGGGTACAGATAGTTCTGATTTGTGGAGCAAAGACTAGAGATAGAGAGACTGAAGCCCATGTGTCTTCCACAGCAGCATTGTCTGTACACGGTTTCACCTCAATCATGTTGGATTCTTCAGAACTTCCCTTTTCTTAAGCTTTCTTCCCTGCAGTTTCCACTGGTAATGAATATGCATCCAACTTCCTGCTTTAAGGTATTTCTATCTCTATATCTATATATCTATATATCTATATATCTATATCTATATCACATACATTATAATTTACTGGAAGCAAGCACTTACAGAAACCAAACAGCTCACCTAATAGCCTTTGAGGTCATCTTCAAAAGTCAAAAGAACTTCCTGAATATAAAAGGATCCAATCCACAGGAGAAAACTTGTGCCTGACTCTTACTTTCTGGGAGCATAGTTTGGCTCACTGCAAGGGTCATTCTCATAACTCCAACAAGAAAACTGCTTTGGAGAGACATCTGCCTACCTTTCTGAAGTTAAAAGTATTGATTCAAGTTCTCAGCTGGAAATGTCCTCACATGTATTTAGAATTTCTGGGGCTCTGGTTCTTCGGAGTTGGAACAGTGGTTTAGGTGGCAACCTATCTCTGAGTAAGGTAATCCGACTTGCATCACACTTGCTAAAGGACCACGCCTTGACTGCAAATGTAGCATCATTGGAGTTGCCAAAGTCCCCGCTGAGAACTTGTAGTGTTGTCCGGGAGAAGGGTAATTTAGAATATTTTATGAAATGGAATAAAAGCCAAAGATAATTGTTAACATAAATTAAGTCAAGGGGGTACTGGGGCTTTCATATGCTCTTGTTTAGTATATATAATATCTCTAAGTTTGAGTATTCTCATACCTATGACAGTATTAAAAATATCTTGTGCTGATGAGAAAAAAAAATGTAGGCTCAGGGAAATTAAAAGAAATGTGCAAATTACACACAGCCTCTAGTAAAATGAATCTCAGTGATAATGAGTCACTTTCCACAAGACCATCAGTTTTCCTGATTAAAATAACAGGTATATGGGGGAAAAAGGGAAACCGTTCAATTCTAAATCCCCTTGTGAGGGAATGATAATCGTAATAAAGACAGAACAGTAGTAAAAATTATAGATAATGTATACTAATTATGTATTGCGCAGTATGTATTGTCCTGAGTCCCTGTAATGGTAACTTCATACAATCCTTGAAATAATTCTGTGATGTAGGCAGTATTCCCGTTATTTACTGTTTTTTAGAGAAGAAAGTTAAAGTGCAGTGGTTAAAAATGTTCTCATTCATCCCAACACAGCTAGATAGTACATACTGGAGACACAGGTCAAATGACAACAAATAAAGCTGAATGTGTATAGCTAGTCCCACTGTCCTTTCTGCAGCCAGTTTAAGAGTTCACGGTGAATTTTTATATGTCAGCTTGACGGGGATAAGGTGTGCTTAGACAGCTGGTAAGCTAAATAGTATTATTTCTATGTATACGTGTGTGGAGGATTCTGGATGAGATTCATCTCCAACTCAGAGACTAAGTACAAAAGATCCACCCCCACCAATATGGTCAGGCATCACCCAACCTGCTGAGAGCCTCTGTAGAGTAAAAATGTGGCCAGAGTGTAGACTGAATGTCTCTTTTTGACCTAGGACATCCATTTTCTCCTGCCATCAAATTTTATGTCTCCTGGTTCTCACGCTTGGAATTTATACCACTGACTGCCCTGATCCCTAGACCTTTGGACTTAACTTAAATCATAGCCTTATTCCCCACTAAGCCCCAGTCAGCAAAAGATAGATATGAAACTTCCTATATTCTGTAATGGCGTATCTTCCATAATTATCAATCCATCATCTATGTGTTTGTCTATAATCAATCATCCATATATCTATATATCTATCTGTCTATCCATTATTACCTACCTGTCTATTTACCTCCCTACCTGTGTATCTATCGATCTACCCTATGGTTCTGTTTTATGAACAATGTTAACTAATACATGTTTCATGGAGGAGAAATAACCTGAAACTCTGTTGAAGTACAGTGATGCAGAAGGGACCAGACAGCTAAGGCATGACGGGTATGGCACTATAAAAGTAGTTCTGAAATTGCAGTTAGTAGCTATAAAATTATAGCCCCTTCACAACTCGAGGAGAGTTTGTATTTTACCCTCTTCCTCATGCTTTCTCTCTGAAATAGTTACTGGTAAGGAGTTACAACATTTTTAACATGCTGAATGTTTGCTTTTCTGATTTTGCCCATATAGTTCAGGATTCCTTAGATATTGTCCATAATTCCACATTGTCAATAATATATAATAACGAGGAACATTTTAGCCACGAGGTTCCAGATATCTATCATCTATCTACCTATCTATCTATCATCTATCTATCATCTATCTATCTATCTATCTATCTATCTATCATCTATCATCTATCTATCTATCTATCTATCTATCTATCTATCATCTATCTATCTATCATCTATCTATCTATCATCTATCTATCATCTACCTATCTATCATCTATCATCTACTTACCTATGTCACATATATAACACTAATTCATGTGTGTGTGTGTGTGTGTGTGTGTGTGTGTGTGTGTGTGTGTGTGTGCTAGCTTTCTTTTTGTGTCAAAATACCTGAAAAAAAAAACTTTAAAGAAGGAAAAGTTAATTTTGACTTCGTAATTTCAGACCATGTTTGGTGTCCCCTTTGCTTTGGGACTTGGCAGGGAGAACATCAGAGTGGGAAGCGTGTGGTGGAATAAAGATCTCACTTTATGTCATCCAGAAAGTGTGAGAGTAAGACATTGTGGAGTGTGGGTCTCAATAACCCCTACAAAGGGGTTTTGTTTGACCTAACTACTTTCCATTAACCCCACCTCCCAAATGTTCCTCCACTTCCCAACAGCACTACAGGCTGGAAAACAAATTTTTAGCATATGGGCTGTTGGAAAACAGTTAAGACTCAGATCGTCATAGTCAGGCATAAAGTTTACATAACCCTCCGTAACTGAAGGGAAAAATGACCTTTGCTGAACGTTTCCACTTCATTTCCTTCCATTTGTTTAAGAAATGCTCACATCCTCCTCCCACACAGCCACACTGCCTGTTTGTTTACCCAGGAGCATACGAATCGATGCTTTTCTGAATATACCCAAAACCCCCAAATGGTGGCATTCTGCATGATGCTGATCAATTAAGAACAGCACAGAGTTGCTACTGGATCACAGCAGAACCAGTGCCTGGTGCACTTTCTTTCTCTTTTCCAACCAGCTCCAGGAAGAAAGGATTTCCCACCACAGGGTCAACTCCCAAATGGCTCCTGAAATACTCGAGCTTATGGGGAACCAGCCCCAGATGGCTACCAGAAGAAATTACACCACATTTTACCCTCTTCTTCCCTCAACATTATGCGTTGTGTGTGTGTGTGAGTGAAAGGTGGTCTCTCCTACCCCTCCCAACACCACAACATCGTGGCAAAACCGTGACAGAAGTGCTGAATTCTTAGAAACGTCAAACATATGACAGCATTTAAAATGTGGAGTATTTTACAAATGACTATACAAGTCATTCTTGTACTCCTGCCTGAACAGATGCAATTAAGAAACACTCCTTGTGTATTTGAATTGTATGATGATGCATGTTGTCAATGTTTACACATCCTAAGAGCTGAGAAACTGACTGTAAAGAAACAACCACAACAAAATGCCCAGAATGTCTGGCAGAAAAACATTGGGGCCATTTGTTCTAATAGGCCGAAAATCCAGACAGTATGCTAGTGGAGTTAGAAGTGAAAGAAAATATTGGCCTCACTTAATTATATCTTCTATATTAGTAGGTTTCTGTATCAGCCAGTGGAATCAAATGTAGATTTTCTAATCCAAAGGCCGAAACAGATTTAACTCGTGAAATCATTCAGTAAATACTTATTATTGAATGATGGATAAAAATGGAGAGATAGAATTCCTCTAAGTGCCTACTGTGTTAGTTGTACTGAGTCTTGAAAATGCTCTTTCCAAGAAGTATTATGACAGTTTGATAAATATGGAAGAGAAATGGTACCTTGACAGAGAATAGAAGCAGCCCAAGGTCTCTAGACCATAGCAAGACCTAAGCCCACTCTTTTCCATCTTTGGGAAGCTACTAAATGACCCAAGATCATCTGAAGTGGAACAGTTTGACTCCGATCCTTCGGTAAGAGTTAAGACTCACAGCAAGGTTCATTGGATGGAGTGGCATTGTTTTACGTTCTGACAAATTCCTTTACTGTCCAGCATAACAGGAGACATATCTTGCCATGATCCATGCAACTTGGTCCTGGAAACCTGGCTGGGAGCAATGGGAGATTAAGAAAAGCAGACACCAGAATGTGGTGGGACATGTGCCTGGATAGAGACACACCAGCACCATGGGTCCTCGGCACATTTACTATACACAGCATGAACTAGGAGGCAAGTTAGCTAATCTCAGCAGAGGTGGGGGCTCTGTAAGAAAGCAGTCTCAAGGGACACGATCATGCAGTCATCAGCAAGGATGGAACATCATACTTTCTCATCACTGTAAAAGATTAGCATGTTTGTCAGTCTGTACTCAGACTAGGAAAAGGCTTTGCCCTTCCCATGAGTCTGAGGAAATGTCATCCTTGAAATGGACAGGCACATGCCATAAATGCCCATCTATACAAGGGCATATTCACTCCCTACGATCTTTCAAACCATTATGATGTCATACATCATTAGGTAGCCACTGGACAACTTCACTGTACTGTTATGAAAGAATGCCAGGAAAGTTTCACTGTTAAAGTAATTTTCACCCTATGGCCACTCCTTAGGAACTCAGACCATATTATGAGAGCCACTCTTAAATCTTCTAGACTGGGATTTTTAGATGAAGTCTAGCATATATCTGACTGTTAACACTATAGTCAAGCCCTGTGCAGCCGGATGTAAGCTTACAGTCACTTATATGAAGACTTTTTGTGAGTTTTGTGGCAAGCTGTTAAAGAAAACTCAGAATATGTATGGTGCAACCTAGAATATTGAAAAACATTTAAAAGGCTATGTCCCAGATGTATAAAATATTTGTAGACTCTGGTCTGTTTCTGTGTTGTCAATCACCACTGTAACATATCTACCAATTAATTCTTAACAGTTAAAATGAATGAGAACCTAGCTATACAAACGTAATTTGTATAGATATTTATATAGATATTTCATGCCACCAGGTGAAAATGAGAAAATGAAAAAAGTAAAGATATTGTATATGTCAAAACTACATAAAATTAACTGTGGTGTGTGCTTCACTACTGTAAAAATGCACCTCTGCCTCCTGCTGCTAGTGCAGGAATGCACATCAAAACAGCAACAAAAACGTGGCTGAAGGTCACTAGTCCTCACACTGTTCAAGGGTTCATTGAAATTATATATTTAAAATCTTACCTTTTCTCTTTGGGTTCTTCTACCTCTCTAATAACATACTTTATAAATAATTCCCCAACAGACCTGCTTTTTAACATTTTTCCCTCCATTTTTTTGTATTATCATTCTGGTTATTTTCTGGCTCTGTGTTAGTGTGAATGAGATCAAACTTTCTACTGTGTGTTTGAGTATTGCTCGTCTCTATTAAAACTGCTGCTTTTTGCCCAATGTGGACACTTGAATATTCCTTGTTACTTTATAGCTTTTGAAACAGCATCTCACTCTGTAACTCGGGCTGGCCTTGAACTCATGATGCACGTGTGCGCTATCATACCTGGCCTCACTGATCCGTAAGTCTTTCAGGTACATCCACCAATGACTAGAATTGTGTTAAAGTGTATTCATTGTAATCTCTTAAAAAATGATATAACTTAGAATTTTGAAGCTAATTATGTTAGGCTTTTTATTTGATTGTCTACATAAATACCCGTCCATGGTTCAGGCCCTATACAGAAAAGCAGTCTTGTGGGAAAGGTTTGGAATGCACAAGTACTCAAATATTTTTTCCTTCATAAATGGAAATAAGGATTAGATGACCTTTTTGAGGTCTCTTTTGTATTTCTCCTTTTGATAAGATCAAAGGACATTTTGACTTCCATGAGCGCCTGCCCTGCCAGGATGTCAGTCCCCAGAGCCCCAGCACTTTGGGGGCTCTTTGGGGATTAGATGAGAAGCTGGTAGGGTGGAGTCCCTAGTGCTGGTCAGGCTCTGTGGTCTGGGGGCGGGGCCGGGAGGCTTGGCCAGGGCTCGGTCAAGGACCCAGGCCCTGGGCGTCCTGCTGGCCACTGGGCTGTGGCTCTGGCAACCTGAGTCCGCCCTGGGAGGTGCCACGGCGCCCCGCCCCGCCGTCGGGTGTGGGGAGGCTCTGAGCACTGGGCAGGCGGAGGAGGAACAGGCGTGGCCACACTGTGTGGCCTGGGAACAAGCAGATTCAGGACGCCAGGAGAGCCTGCAGAGTGAGTGCGGGGAGTGCTGCGGGGCCTGGAGGCTGGCCCGGGGGGGGGGGGGGGGGGGGGCGGGACGGGCCTACCTGTGGCGTCCTGGCTTCTAGAGGGGACCTGGAGCTAGAGAGTGGCCTGCTGTGGCGGGGTCTGCAGCCCGGGTCGGTGGAGGAGAACCAGTGCAGGGGTTACCTCCCACAGAAGGGTTTTTCCGACTTTCGCTGCCCAGGTCAGGACTTTTGTTTTTGCACCTTGCTGAAATTCCCATTGGGGAGCTAAAAGTAGTCTTGGAATTGGCCCTGCGCCCTGAAATAACTTGCCCTGAAATAACTCTGAAAGTGCATATGTCTATCACACAGGCGAGCACACCCACACCCACACACCCACATACACACAGTATATATGGTTTTGAAACCCTAAGTATTGTCATGCGTTTCTTGGTGAAGTAACTGATCTGCTATTTGTTCTTAATCTCTCAAGTTTTATAATTCAGTCCTGTAGCTTCAGAGTTTTGCACCAGTACAAGAAATGACGTGCTCTGTATCCCTTGTTGGCTGTGGGAAAGTGCTAACAATCCTGCCTACATCATTCCTACGTTCAAATTCTGATGTCTTTTTCCAGATCTTGAATATTAATCCCCATAATTCTGTGATTTTTTTTTGTTGTTGTTATGTTACTGGCCCAGAACCACAGCTACTGTCGGAACACATAATTCTGTTTGGTCTTTGAATATTATTCATTGTTTTCTAGCTTTGCTAAAGAAGGTGGTAACGTTGGCAAGGTTTCTGCTTGTATCAAGGCCTAAGTTCCACGTTTTGACAGATGAGCAAGGGTGCGCGTTATCCACGCCGTTTTGACATTCATTGTATTATAAAAGATAATTGTTTTAAAATGGGAAAATTCAGAGATGCGTGAGCTTTCAAAGATAACACGTTCATTATTGATCACATCACGTTGTTGATGTGATGCCTAGCGCGAGAAAGATTACTTTCATTTGTCTTGTCCCTTTTTTTATTACTATGGCTGCGAACAAAAATACAAAGGAAAATACTACCTTTGGTTTGATGATCTTGAAGACAAGCTCTGTGTGTGTGTGTGTGTGTGTGTGTGTCACATACTATTACCCATGCTCTCTTTTTCAAATCTATTTTGGCAGCCTAATATATTCTTGTGCCTGTGTCGTTTGAAAAGTTACTCGTATCTGTCAAATAGAAAATATTTGAAGACCCATAGATGATGCTAACAGTCATAATGAATAAACATTTAAAGACTCAAATATATTCCAGAATGTAGTTCTTTTGTGTAAATCACATAGGTTTTGGTATAAAGTATTTTAGTTATTTCTGCAATGTCATTTTAAAATTTTTACAAACTAGCGTCAGCTCCATCATTAGTTATCTTTATGAACTGATGATTTGAAAGGCGACAGCTAGCATGCAATTCTTTTCCCTGGTACTAGGAAACAGTTTTCCATTGTGTCTAAGCAGGAGCCTATTGGCTTTCAGCTAATTCATAGGAGAGAACTTTTCAGGTTGGGACACAGGTTGGGAACATTGCTCATTTGAACTGAAGTGTTCTATCACTGAATACCTAATTTCTACTGTGGACTTTGACATCATTTGTTTCTTGATCCTATAGCTTACACGTGATGGCTTCAGAAGCTCTCTAGACCACAGTCTTTTCTGAAATTAGAGGTTATAAAATACCTTTCTAAGAAGTTTCTTATGGACACAGAATGGTAGGATGATGGATATAAAGTATAAGCACAGTAGGTACCTGAGATATAGAAATAGGTCCATGCAAGTTAAGGCACCGAGCTTTCCTTTAACTGGCAATGGTTAGCCACTGGATAGGCTTGGGCTCACAGGCCATTCTTGATAAAGAACACAAAGCCTCATTGGTAGTTTAAGAGTTGAGCTCAGCCTTTTGGGTGTGTTTATTTGGGTCATTTAAGTTCTTTAAAATAATTTACCAACATTTTAAAATTGGCCACTTTTGCATACATTTTCAGAGGCCCTACGTTTCCTGAAAATTCAGAATGAGGTCGCCGACTTTGGATGTGGTAAGCACCCTGTTTAGGCACAAGGCTACCACCACCTACTTATTTCATTCAGACCCGCTTCCCTGATGCACCCCGCTCATCCTGCAGACCTTTGGGTTTCTGAGCTCTAGAAACATCCCTCATAGGCTCAAACAGTGGCGTGGTCCAGACTGTAACCCAGCTTCCAACCTTATCGGGAGCTGGGCAGCCATCTCGCCTTGCCAGGTACAAAGGATTCCTGATGAAGCGCAGGTCTGATAACTCTTCAGATGCACATGGATATTCTGTCTTACAGTATCGTTCACTCGCAGTTTTATTCTAAAACTTAGAAAACAGTTATCTGATGACTTTTGTGTGTTTGGGGGGTTTCTCACAAACACCAGTTTTAAAAAATATAGACATGTTTTCTAAGAACCAATAGCCTTTCGTTGGTTTCAGCTCGATTTTGTATGTTTTTATTTATTATTTTTATTTAGGATATAAAGTGATGAGTTGTATTACGATCTTTTCATATATGTATTTCATTTTACTTTGTTCTAGTTTGCCCCTCACTGCCCCGCCCCCTTCTGGCCTGTCCTCTTCCTCTTCCAAAGAAAACCGCTCTCTTTTTTTCCTTTCCTTCTGTTTAGGCCTTCACTTCTCTTCTAGTCCCTGCTGTCTCTGTCTCTGTCTGTGTCTCTGTCTCTGTCTCTCTCCAAATATGAGACAAAGCATGTTAGTTATGTTTGTGAATCTGCCTTATTTCGCGTCATACAATGATCTTTGGTCCTTTCCATTTTCCTGCCAATGTTATAATTCCATTCTTCTTTATACCCTGTTGTGGAAGTTTAATTGTAGTTGTGTTTAAAATAATTGTTTTTGTGCACTTTTGGAAAAAGGGATGCATAGCATTTTGTATAGTCTGCAGGTGTTGGATTTCTGTGGGGGGTGTTTGATTGCTTATGATCTGCACCTGAGGAGTTCTGAATAGATAAAAAACACCTGAGCTGAGATGCCTGGGGTTCCACTGCCGAGTATGATGCTTGCCATGAAGCTGGTTCCCTCTGCTTAGGTCTGGCCGGGTGTGAGTCTATGAAAACGCCTCCTTGTCTTCTTTGGTGAGCCGACACAGTAGGTGTACAGCTACAATACCCGAATAAAATGCCATGTTTATAGGTCCCACATTTTGTTTACCCATTCATCTGTCAAAAGACTAATTGCTAGTGTAGTTAGTTCCATACCTCAGCTACTGCGAATAGTGCAACAGTAATTCAAAAATTAAAGAACATCTGTGTTATAGTGACTTTGAATCCTTCGGGAATATACCCAGGAGTTGTTTGTTTGTTCGTTTGTTTTTGTTGCTCTCTTTCTTATCTATTTATTTTTGAGATAAGATCTCACTATGAAGCCCTGGCTGTCCTGAAACTTACTGTGTAAACCAAGCTGGCCTCGAACTCACAGAGACCTCCTGCCATTGCTTGGATTAGAGGCCTGTGCTACCACACCTGGCCCCCCAGGGTTTTTTAGATGAGGTATGTGGTAGTTCTATTTTTAGTATTCTGAGGCACCTGCATTCTGATTTTCATAGCAGATACGCTTGTTTATATTTCCTGTGTTATTCAGTTTTGTTAACAAAATAAAACAGGAGATAACAACACACGTCAAAGCAGGACAAGGCAGCAGAAAGAAAAGAGGAGGCCCGAAAGTTAGATACCCACTCATTCACACACTCAGGAGTTCCGAAATAATACTAACCTGAAAGCTACAGTATACATGCAGAGGACCCGATGCAGAGCCTTGCAGACTCTGTGCACGCTGCTTCAGTCTCTGAGCTCATATGATCTGTGGATTTAGAGGGCCTTGTTCTCCTGGTGTCCTCCATTCCATCTGGTCCTTACACCCGTTCTGCCTCCTCTTCCACGGGGTTCCCTGAACTCTGAGGGGAGGGATTTGATGGCGACATCCCATTTAGAACTTACAGTTCTAAAGTCTCTCTCTTTGTATAATGTCTGGCTGTGGGTCTCTGTATTTGTTCCCATCAGCCACAGGAGGAAGCTTCTCTAATGATGGCTGAAGAAGGTGCTGATCTATGAATAGCAGATTATCATCAGGAGTCATTTTATCATCCTCCCCTGTAATTAAAAATATAAACGTTTGGTTTTGTAGATAAGGTTTTGTAAATGCCTTTCAAAATGTAAAGGGTACTTTTTAAAACAGGGTGTGGGTTTGGCTATTTTGCAGTTTGGATCTGGGCTCAGACCGTATTTAAAATGTATCCAAACTGTAACAGTTTTCCTCTCACTGGCTACTTGACTCCGCCCCTCTGTTCTGATTTAGCTCTGATTCTTAGCTTCTAACTCCTGTACCTGTCAAACTGCCTTCAACCACCCCTTTTATCCCCTCCAAGCTGTTCCCAGAAGTCCAAGCGGCATACAACCACACAGGGAAGGGACTTTTCCCTGGCAAAACTTCACTCTACACTCCCCGCTTTTTAACAAGTAGTATTTGGTTTTACCCTAGGTCTCTGGGCTAACTGTCCTCTGATTCTTGGTCATCCAAGTAGTATTAGACAGAGTGGGCCTTAAATCAAATCAGTCATTGATTGGCTACTCCCCCACATTTCATGCCACCACTGCACTAGCATATCTTCCAGGCAGGACAGACTGTAGGTCAAAGGTTTTGTGGCTGGGCTGGTGCTTACCTTTCTCTTTGGGTAACCTGGAGAGTACCTTCTCATACCAAAGACACTAGAAGATGGCAGTAAAGGTTCTACGTAGGCACCAACTGGACAACTCCATGTTCAATGAGTTGTGTGGGACTTGTCCTCAGAAGTGGGGCCTTTGCTGTCCATTTGAGGAAAGCAACCTATTCTTTTGGCAACCACCTGGCTGTTTTGGATTTTCCATGGCAACACTTTGACCAACAACTCAATTGGATGTAACTCAGTCCCAGTACTGGAAGCTTTGGTGAGAAGAGATTGCCTGTTGTTGTGACTCTGTCTCCCTCTTTATTTGGAGACTTTATTGGGATCATCTTCACTTGTTTTTAGGAACTTTCTGCTGCAATAGGTTTCAGTATTTATTTACTATTATTATTATTATTTATTATTATTATTATTAATTATTATTCAGTATATATTCAATATATATTTCAGTGCAATAACACCCCTCAAATGCCCCTCAATTCTAGCTAGTTCTCCCCACGCTCCCTACCTCAACTCCATGTCCACTCTCAGCATTTATTTTTAACAAGGACTTTAACTGTATTTAACTATAACTTTAACTTATAGTCCTTTAACAAGGACTATAAACTTTGTGATTATAAAAGGAAAAAACTAACGGTAGGGTGCAGAATCCATTTAAAGAAGCATATGCATAGCTTTCTCCATTTCTCTACAAGACATTTTAAAGCAATTTGAAGGGAATAAAAGATAAGTGCTAGCTTATTCTGGTGCATAACTGTACAGGGCTTGCTTTAAACTGCTTTATTGTCTGTATGGCCAGAAAGCTGGGAGGGAAGTGTCTCATTTATCTGGTCTACAATTAGGCTAGACCAGAGACATCTGCATCTGTATTCTGTAGGAGAAGAGTAACCCAAAACTTGTTTTGGGATTCAGCCTGGTGCTTTATGTGGTGATTCTTTTTTTTTTAGGCTTGTAATCTTCAAACCCTCTATTTCTTTCATAATCATACTAGGAGAATGATATATAAAGGAAGCTAGATTCAGAGCTACTTAATTTACATCTACCATAACTTGCCTACTCCTGGTAGTGGTTCCTTATGAGAGTCCAAGTCAGTCTTGCACAGGCTTATGGAAAAAAATCTAGGCTAAGGCAACAGTAGATCCTGAGGCAGGAGAGGGTGTTTTTGGGCCTCTCTGATGTAAATGGAAGTATATGGGAAGAACACAGGGCTAGTTTAGGGAGGCCAGGCAACCAGATTACTCAGGGATTGGAGGATGTTGCACAGATGTTGGATTTTGAAGGATTTGATTAGGAAAATAAGAAGTTGTGGTTTCTGCATTAAGATTCTTCTGGCTACTCTCTAAAGACAGGCAAGTTCAATGGTTGATGCTACCATTCCAGTATGTGTCATCCATTACAGCAGGAATTTCTTCCAAGTCCAGTCTGAAGCCATTTGTGATACAGTTTCAAAGCTTGGTAGAAGTAGGTGCATAAAGGGAAAGGTCTTCCAGTACTGTTCCACAGGAAAGATAAGGCCAGAGTCTACAAGTGTGAGGATTGTGGTGTTCAAAAAAAGATTCTGTTTGGTTTTCAGTAAAGCCATCTGCATTCTTAGTGTGTTCTACATTGTAGAGAAATCTGTGTATTCACTGAGATTGCTCTTTGCAGGTGTTTTGAAAAGTTAACAAGTTCATTTATGTTGCATTACATTAGGGGAAATGCATTTTTGTTAATCTATGAAATGATTATCCATAAATTTTGTTTCTATGCCCTTACATTGATAAAGTCTTGGACAATGTGTAGGAAATACTATGAGAAGCCAGGTGTAATGATGTCATAGTCTGTGTTCTATTGCCGTGAAGCGATGAAATGGCTACAGCAACTCTTATAAAGGAAAGCATTTAAGTGGGGCTTGGTTACATTCAGAAGTTTAGTCCATTATGGCAGGCAGCATGGATGCTCACAGGTAGACATGGTGCTGGAGAGGGAGCTGAAAGCTCTATATCTGCATCAGCAGGCAGCAGGAAGAGTGACACTGGGCCTGGATTGGGCTTCCGAAATCATGCAGCCCGCCTCCAGTGACACACTTCCCCACACAACAAGGCCACACCTCCCAATAGTGCCACTCCTTATGACCCTCTGGGGGCCATTTTCATTCAAACCACCACAGATGGTGTGTCTTTCGGAGACTCAGAACTTAGAAGATTGAGACAGGAGGATCTCAGGGTCAAAACCAGCTTGAGCTTCGTACAAGACTATGTCTCAAAGACCAACAACAAAGAGTATTATGAGGCGCTATTTGGGGATTGATTGGTATTTTCTCCTTAGGTTATATAAAGTAACAATTCAATGCTTGCATTGGAGTATCGAGGCCCGTTATTACAAATTCTTCAAGAAAATAATCTTTTCTGATTTTTTTCTTTTATAATTGTTTCTAGGAAACTGTCCGTTTAATGTCTTAAGTATGTACCAACAATATGTAAGTTTATCTTTGAAATCCCTCTTGTCATTCTTATCCTTAGGATTGTTTAGACCATCTTTAATTTTTATGAGCAGTCTTGACAGAGATCTGGACAACTTTAAAAAGTTCTCTCTGAATGACTGTTGTATTTGTCTGTCTTCTAAACTTCCCTTCCTTAATTTTTTTTTCATTGTTTTCCTTTTTCTACTCTCTTTGATTTTAGTTTGCAGCTGTGCTGTGTGGTGTCAGTTTGTGTTTCTAGTATGAAACCTTTAGCTTTCTACTTCCCTCTGCATACTGTTTTAGCTGTGTTTCATAAGCTCTGATGCGTAGTATTTTCATTATTCCCCAGGCCTAAAGCTGTCTGAACATATTCACTATAGTTTTCTTTGGTTCTTGAATTAATTACTAATGACTTCATACAATTCAGTTGTTTAGTTTTTTTAATAAACGTTGTTTTGGTTGATGATTTCCAATCGAATTCCATAGAAATTATAAGTATTCACAAAGTATGTTGATGTTTTTTAAGGATATTTTTCCCTATATATTCCAATATACCCACTGAATTCTCTTGTTAACTATGTTGTTTAAATTTTATTTTTAATTTCTTGTCCTTTCAATGCTAAAGCACTCAAGATAATTAAAATATCCTGGAAGATTTATGAATTCCCCCATTTCCCTTTATTTCTTTCAGGTTTTATTATTTTATAACCCTATTTAAAACTTTCTAAGACTTTCTTGGTGATCAAAGTCTTCAATTGTGTAGAGACTTGTTTAACTTTTGATACGTATTTTGCCTTAAACTATGTTTTATCTGATATCAAGAAAGTTTGGCACTTTGTTTAGTGTCTATGCGGCTCAGTAACTTTTATTTCACTATTTGTCTGTGGTTTATTTCTGGATCTTCTGCATATAGCATGTAAACGCCAAGTTCTGTCTTTTCACTGATGAGTCTGGTTCATGAACAATTATGGTAATTACTTCTAAATTTGCAATTATGTGTGTTATTTTATGCTTTATATTTCTGTTTTTTAAAGCTATTTCCTTTATTCACTCTCCCTGAGATTTTTAAATTAAAGTCACTATTTGTCTGAGGTTGATCTTGAACTGCCAATCCATCTGCTGCCAACTCCCAAGCTCTGAGATTACAAACACGCACCACTGTGCCCAGTTTATGCTGGGTTATGGATTGAGTACGGGGCTTCCTGCATGCTTAGGCAAGTGCTCTACAATATGAACTACATTGCCAGCACCTTGAATGAGTTTTAAAGCTACATTTTTTCTCGTATTTTGGAAAGCTATGGATGATATTTTTGGAGGTTCTGGTGTTTAATATGTGTTTTTATACATGTGTATTTTGATGTCAGAAGTTGTTAATTTTGCCTCCTGAATGAGATGAGGAATCAAGAACATTATAAAGCCTATTCCCCTTGCCTTTTATTATACTGTTAAGTATTGTTCAGTGTTACCTGAGCTGGTTCCTATGGGTATAGTTAATAATAACAAACACGTAACAATTTTTGTGCGGTTATGGTTAGACCTTCCTGGTGGGATTATGACCACTCTTCAATTATATCCTGTAGTAGTACACCTACTGTGGCAGCTCACCAAGGGAGACAGGGAAGCACTTTCATAGGTTGAAAACTGTACTTGACCTCAGTAGAGGGAACCACTTTCATGGCAACCTGGACATTGGAACCCTGAGCATCTGAGTTCAGGTGTTTTTATTGATCCAGAACTCCTCAGGTATTTTACTAATAGAACATGCAGATCCTGACTAAATATCTCCCATATAAATCCAACACCTGCAGACCATACAAATGCCAAGACTAGACATCCCCTCACCCAACAGTATACAAAACAATTATTTTATACATAACTAAAAATACAATTTAACTTTATACCAGCAAAACTATTTGCAAGAGGAACAATCACAAGAGTTGCTAATGTACAAAACCAAATGAAACCAAACATTTATCAAGCTTTTCACAATGTCTTTGGACAGCAGAAAAACATTATCAATGTCCAATTATCTAGAATTCACTCATGATCTTCTGGGCTCCTCCAAAAGGCTTGGATCACTTTTCTGGCTCTGCGCTCTGCAGCATACACAGCTTGTCCTTCAGGTTCTGACTGGCTCCCCTGCGCTGCTGCTGCTGTTCTTGGTGATCATCCGATGCAATGGCATCTTTTGAATGCTGAGGTCTTCTGCTACAAGTTTAACAATAGCTCTCTCCTGGTGCCAAGTCTCAACTTCTCTGCGTGACCCCTTCAATCTAGGCCTTAAACTGCTACTGAGGCTGCACCTTTACCAATGGCCTCTCCTTGGCTCCCTTCATGGTGTCAAGCCTCAACTTCTTTACATGATCCCTTCAATCTGGATCTTCAATTACTTCTGAGGCTGAACCTTTACCAGTGGCCTCTCCTGGGTCTCACAGCGCCAAGCCTCAGCCACTCTTGAAAGACCCCTTCATTCCTTCAAAACCAGCACTACTGGGTGACTCTTACAGCACCAAGTTCAGCTGCCAGCATGAGATACAAACTTGGCCATTTCTAGAAGAGAGCTTCTGAGTGCTGATCTGAGTATACAACTTCCAGATTTGAAGATAGAGTCTGGTTTTCAGGAAAAGCAACTGGTTACCTTGTCTGCAGGAAGAGTTCCCTCATGGGGTGGAGTTCTCTTCACCATAGCAGATGTGTCTTGTCAGAACTGCCTCACCCCACCAGTATCTGGACAGGTTTGAAGAAATCAAAACAAAATAAAATGGACTCTACAAGGTCTGGAGTTTCTTTTTCTTTCTTTCTTGTCTCCATGTTGGATGTAGTTGGTATGATGTCCTGCCCTATATTGGTATGCCATTTGTACAACACAACACAACAGTTGTTACACTGTTGTGGCAGCTCACCATGGACAACAAAGAGGCCTTTTCATAGATGTAATCTCTGCCAGACCACAGAAGAGAAAACCACCATCATGACAAGCACCACACTAGACAATGGAACCCTGAGTGTCCCAGTTCAGGAGTTTTTATTGATACAGAACTCCTCAGGTGTTTTACTTATAGCACATTGAGATCCTGAGCAGTCAAACACCCAACACATAAATCCAACACCTGCAGGCAATACAAAATGCCAAGACCTAGGCAGCCCCTCATCCAACAGTACACAAAACAACTATTTTATGTGCAACTGAAAATAAACTTCCACAACAATATCCTTCTTAAGTGTCCTTCCTCAGAGGTAATTGTTGCTAAGCTCACTTTGGTTTTTGGCTAAAAAAATGTCTTTACTCTGGTTCTGATCTTAAAAATCGTTTGTGAGCACACACTGACTGTTGTAGACACTTCATATGAGTTGGATTATATGATAGGTCCTTTTGTGTTTGACTTGTTTTACATAGAATATCTTAGATGCTCATCCATGTTGTAATGTGTCAGAATTTTCTTTTCTTTTTACAACTTCAGAATTTTTCATTGTCAGGTCGTAATGCCATTCTGTTTACATTCACACATTAATGATCCTGTGGGTGACTCCATCTTTGGCTACTAGGAATAATGTTGCTGCAATGTAGACATTGAGATGTCCCTTTGAGGCGTGCTTTCAGTTATTTTATATATTCAAGACATAAATCATGTGGAAATTTTGTGTTCAATGTTCAAGGATCTACTATATAATTTTTATCATGGTTGTCCTGTTCGTATAAGCTGCAGATTGTTACAACCTGGACAATACCTTGGGTTTGGGGTTCTGTTTTAATAATAGTTATCCTTGTGTTTAGTAGTAGTACATCACTGTGGCTTTTCAATTTGCAGCCCCCTGATGGTAAGAGACACTGAACAGCATTTCGCGTACACAAGGACATTTATATTTCTTGTTTAGAGAAATATATCTCTAAATTTTTTGCTCAATTTTCATCAGACTTATGAGATATTCGTCTACTCTGGGTTGTAGCTCCTTAACTACCTATGATTTACAAATAAGTTTACCATTTTCAAAACTGTCTGTTCTCAGAGACAGTAGTGTCGTTTGATGGCATGTAAGTTTCTACCCATGCCAAATCCAGTTTCTCTGCTTTTTATTTGTTGCCCGGAGTTTGTGTCATATTCAAGTAATTACTGTCAAATACGATGTCTTACATCGTTCTCCTATACAGGTGCTCAGAGTTTTATAGGTTTAGCTCCTTAACCCATTCTGGGTAACCTTGTAACATAGTGTCAGATAAGTGTTCAACTTCATTGTTTTTCGCGTGAGCATCCAGTTTCTTCAGTATCATTTGTTGCTCTTTTCCCATTTAAATGTTTTGGCAAACTTTACAGGAATCAAGTAGTTGTGGGTTTACTTCCAGGCTCTCTTATTTCATTACATTAATATATGTATGAATATATGAAAACATTAATATATGTAGGAATATATGAATATTCCTAAGATAGTGGTACACTGACTTGATGACTGTAACTGTTAGTACATTTTGAAATCAAGAGTTATACCATGAGACTTCCAACAATGTCGTTCTCTTCTACATGATTTAAGGGCCTTTGAGATTTCATAGGAATTTTAGGAAGTGGGATTTTTTCTTTCCTATTTCTTCCCAAACTGTTGTTGGAATTATGATAGCAATTGCACTGAATTTGTAGATCTCTTCATGTAATATTGACATGCTATTAATATTGTCTTTCAGTTTGCCAACATGAGGTATCTTTCTGTTCGACAGTATTTTGTAGATTTTAGTGTGTATGTCTCGCTCCCTTTGTTAAGTTCACTTGTATTTTATTCTCTTTGAGGCTATTGTGAATAGGATTGTTTTCTTAATTTGAGGGGAGGAGAGTGCTGCTCATTAGTACATAGACAGGAAATTTTTTTGTATCTTGATTTAATTTTCCTAAATTCATTAATTCCTATAGAGGTGTATGTGTGAGAAAGGGGGGTACTGTGTGCGTGTTTAGAGTTTTACAAGTCATCTCTGTGTAGAAGTAATTTAGCCCCTTATTTTCAATTTAAAGACCCACTGTTTCTTTTTCTTGTCTGGTTGGTCTGACCAAGGGTTTAGTACATTTAATAGAAATAGTAGAAGTAGCCATCTTTTTCTTGTTCCTTATTTTGAATCTTCCCCTGTTGATTATGGTGTTAGCTGTGGTCTTTTTCATTCATGCTTTTATTATATTGAGGTAGTTTCCCCCCTATGCCTAGTCTGCTGCATTGTTATCTTAAATAGCATGGAGTTTTGTCAAATGCCTTTTCTATGCATATTTAAATGATGATATTGGTTTTATTTGCTTAATGTAATGTGCTTCGTTGATTTTCATACACCGAAACAGTCTTGTGTAATAGGAAGACTTGTCTCACTTGCTCATGGTGTGTGCTCATTTTTAATATACCGTTAAATTCAGTAATTATTTTGTGAGATTTTTACATCAGTGTTCACAGGGGTATTTGTTTGCACTTTCTTTTGCTGTGCTGTCTTTGTCTGGGATCCATATCAGGATATTGTCACATGATAGAATGAGCTCAGACATGTTACCTCTATTTTAATATGTCTTAGAAAGTTGGAAAAATAAAGTTGGTCCTAATTCTTCTTTAAATGTTTGGTGGAATTCGCCAGTGATGCAGGCTGGTCCAGGGTTTTTGTTGTTGAGAAATTTTGCCTACTGATTCAGTCTCTTACCAATGATATGTCTGTTCACATTTTCTTCTTCCTTGTTATTCAATCATTTGTCCCAGGTATTCCTTATGTCCCTTGTGATTTTTTTTTCACGTATTTTCAGTCTTAAAGATATTCAAGCTTGTTTTGAGGCTTAAAACAAAGTATATCCTGGAGAATGTTCCTATGTACTTGAGAAAAATATGTCTAGTACTACTGTTGCTTGGTTGTAATTATAGAGCTGCCGATTTCTCCTCTGGGTTCAGTCAGTGTTTGTTGATGCTTTGTAGTCTGAGGCTTGCTGTACAGATGTGTATAACTGTTATTCCCTCCTGGTGAGTTAACACACACGTGCATAGAGAAGTTTTGACCTTAAAGTCTATTTTGTTTGACACTATCATGGCTAACCCCCACCCTCTTCTTCCTCCTCCTCACTCTCTCCTCCTGCACTTCTTCTCCTCTCCCTCCTTCATTATCTCACAGGAAATACTGGTAGAAAAAGACTTACCATTGCTTTTGAAGAAAGGAGTTTTGGTATATTATGACAGTTTTCTCAGTTCCTGACATTTCTGCCAAATTTTGTGTTCAGTTAAAAAAAAAGTTTGCAATGACAAGTTTTGACTCCACCCTTGTTTCTTTTTCTGTATACTTTATAGTTACCATGGAAAGTACATGTCATCTTGAACTTGGTAGCAACTTATTGTTTCTTTTACTTTTTAATTTTTTTTTTGAGTTTATAATAGAATTTCAAGACTTTTCCCTTCCCCTTCTTCCCCCAAACCATCCCGTATACCTTTCCTTGCTCTCTTTCAAATTTTCAACTTCTTTTAAAAATGATACCAACTTAACAGCACATAAAATCTCTACACCTTTTGCAGCTCTTTTCCAAACTCTGTTATTGATGTCACAAATTAAATCTCTACATATTATATACTTGTTATGATAGTTATATCGCTTAAAACATTTATTATTATTATTATTATTATTATTATTATTATTATTATGTGTTTATTATATATTATTCTGTATAATGGACATGCATGGCATGCATTGCATGGTGCGTTTGTGGAAGTTCGAGGATAATTTTATGGAGTCTGTTCTTTTTCCACTTTACAGAGGTCCTGGGGGCCCCACTCAGGTCCTCAAGCTTGAGCGGCAAACATTTTACCAGTTGAGCCATCTCGTCAGCCCTGTAATTTTTTATGTACATATTTCATACCATGGTGAAGTCTTTAAAATGGAGTTACAAACTAAAATAATGATAATATTGATTTGCATATTTGGATGAATATATTATTCATATCATCCATGTTATTGTGTTTACTGGCAAACCTAACAGTTTTCTTATGGTTTCAAGTGCACTGACCAGCACCTTTTCATTTCCATCTAAAGGCTTTCTTTAGCGTGTCTTGTTCAGAAGTTATGATGGTAATGTATTCCCTACAATTTTGCGTGTTTGCAAAGGCCCAAATTTCTTCTCTATTTCAAAATTTTTAATTACATTTTATTTACATATTGTGTATGTGCATGAATACACTTGAACAAATATGTGTGTGCCGTGTTGCAGGCATGTGTGCGAAGGTCAGGAGATGGCTTGAAGGGATCATGCCTTTGTCATCAAGCTGGACTGGACTGCCCTGACCCTTCTGAGCTACTCCACCAGCCCTTCCTCCTCATTCGTGGAGATCAGTTTTGCTAGATGCAAAATTCTTAGTTGACAGTTATTACTTGAGTAGCTTATAAGATTTCTCCTAGGTCGAGAAATCTACTTATAAACTTACAGGGAGCCCTCTGTATGTGCTGAGTTTCTTTTCCCTTGCTACTTTAAGGATTCCACATTTATCTTTTGACAGATTATTCATTATGTTTTTGTGTGAGGTTTCTCTGAGCTTGGGGTTACCTTCCACTTCACTGGGCTCTGTGGATTCATAGATCTGTGCCTTTCCTAAATTTGTGAGGATCTTAGCCAGGATTTCTTCAGGTAAGCTTTCCCTCCCTTCCTCTGTCTCGTCTAAGACTCTCAAAACACATATGTGGGTTTGACCGCTGGTGGTCGTGTAGTTTCTTAGGCTTTCTTCATTCTTTTTATTTCTTAGATAATAATTTCAAGTGACTTCTCTTCAGATTCACTGATTCTTTCTTCTATCTGCTCCTATTTGAGCTGGAACTACTTTTGTGAAACCTTCACTTCAATATTTTGTTCTCTTCATACTCAGAATTTATGTTTGGGTCTCTGTTTTTAGTAGATTTGACTGATTGTTATATAATCTGATTATAGATAATTTTGAGTGTTTCTTGTATGTGTATTTGTTGAAAATTTTCACTAAGGAGACATATTTCTTTTTAAAATATTTGATAGAATTCGTCGTTGAGATGTTTTGAATTTTTCTAACTAAATTTTTAACATTTCTTTTAAGTATTTGTAAGTATTTGTAGAGTGTCTTCTTCCTACTAGTCATAGTTCTGAAAGTCTTTGGGATATCAGTAAATGAAGCAGACAAAAATTCCAACCTTTAAACCTAGATTGGTGGCACACAACTGAATCCTAGCACGTGGGAGGTAGGTGTGGGAGGATTGGGAATTCAGAGTCAACCTCGGCTTCCGTGTGGAGTTTGACAGCAGCTTGGGTTAACAGGAAACGTAAAACTTTTTTTAAAAAAAAAAGCCTCTGGGGCTTGGGGATTCCATTTTAGTAATGAAGAAATACAACAAGTAAGATGTAACAGCAGGAAATCGTGCGATATGTTAGGGGATTCTAAGCAGTGCGATGATAGGGATCAGGGATACGATGAGGTGGAAGAGAGGGCGGACTGAGACTGTAAATGGATGGCAAAGGCAGGACCTGCTGATTGGGAAGGTGGTAGCCGAGGAAGCTCTGAAGAACCAGAGAGAGTGAGCCGCCTAAGGGTAGGCGGACATGAAGGAAGTTTGGTTACTTTATTAGAGAAGAGCCAAGTGCAGGGCTATAAAAAGAAAAGAAAATAGCTGTTGAGGTGAATAGTAAGGCCCTCCTGTAGTTAGTAACATACTTTTTTTTTCATTGAATTAGGATCTTCTATCTTGGTAAAAAAAAAATACCCAAGGGTTCATTTTATAATAAATTGGATAAAATAGGTGAATCTTTATTTTTTAAATGTCACTTATGGTAAAAGGACATATTAAAATACATTAAGTATAGTTCTGTGGCTCGCATGTTCATATAATTAAGAACTTAATTTTATGTGCTAGAGATTATTTTTTATCCCATGGGTGATAAATAATTAAAGTGTGTAGACACGGGTTGTTACACAGAATGCGATTTACCGTAGTCATTAAGTCATCTGTTAGTTGCTAAATGTGGCAATGTCTTTCATTCTTAAGGCGTATATAACTTAATGATCGATGAAGTGGTTAGTAACCAGAAGAAATTCTTATTGAATTAAATTATTTGTTTAAATTTCCTATGGGTGTACTATGTTTCATTTCTCCCTCTTATCCCACAAGCCCCTCTCATAAACCCCCCTCCCCCTTCTCAAATTTATGGCCTTTTATTCTTTAATTATTATTATGACATATAAATGAATAAATACAAAAAATAAAACCTGCTAAGTCTGTCTAGTGCTGCTCACGTGTAACTGTTTTTAAGGCTGACCACTTGGTATTAGACAACCAGTTAGGGGCTTAATCACTGGGAAGTATCTTCATGTACGGGTGGGCCCCTGGGGCTTCCCTCACCCACATTGGCTATCAGCTGGTGTTGTCATTGTTCCCATCTCGGTGAGGCAGCCATATGGCTGAGATTTCATGCTTCTCTGTAGTCTAGAAGAAGGATCTCCCAGCAGAACTTCCCAGTCCTATGGCTCTCGCAGTCTCTCTCTGATGTTTCCCGAGCCATAGGTGTAGAGTTGCGTTGCAGGTGTATCAGGCACTCCATGATCAGCTGTCCTCTTCTCTTTGACCACTCTGGCTTTCTGAGGCAGTCTCCATCTGGCAAGGTTAACTTGTAGTACCAGACATGATTTCCCTCTTTTGAGCTGGCTTTAAGTCTAATTTGTTAGCTGTTTATTTAAGTGCCATTATTGCACCGTGGGGAAACCCTGCCATGCTGGTCATTGTGTGATCTGTAGGAATCACAGCTGAGTAGGAGTGCTGACTGCTTTCCTTCCTTGGCAGCTGACATAGCCTTCTGGTGCTATGAGAGCTGGTGTTCAAGGAGGAGCCTTTCAGGCCAGGTCCTGGCTTGATTCTTCTGATCCCATGTCTGAAGTGTGTGTGATGTCTTGAGAGTTAGGGGCTTACCTGTAACTTCTGGAAGGCAACTAAGAGCAACAGCAGTAGACTGCATTGTTTGGGGAGACTCTTGGACTGCCTTGACCAAAAGCTAGCAAGGGGTACTGGGAATTTGTTAGACAGTCTGTGGCTTTTGGGGTGAGCATTTTCACACCAAGTGGCTTACCTTCATTCAAGCTAAATATATGTACACACACACTCATGCAAAATGTAATTCTAGGTAAATATAATATGATTCCCTGTGGCTTTGTTATTTGTCGCTACTCCTTCTCTCTCCATATTGTCCTCCCACGCCCTCCACAACAAAGTTCCACCCATTTTTCCCATCTGTTCCCCACTTCATATCATGTTTGCCCCACGGTTCTCCTCTCTAGTGCTTTACTCCTGAAATTCCTTTCTGTGTGATTTTGGAGAAGTCATTTCCAAAGTCTTCATTTTATCTGATTGAGGGGGACCATGTTTGTTTCAAATGGAGTTTGACTAAGTATGTCCTGTTTCCAAAATACCTGTGGTCCTGTCATTGTTTTATAATACAGTGGCTCACGACTTTAAATATTTGACCACTGTTAAGAGCAAGTCACATGCTGGACAAAATTCCGTTCATGTTTAACGTCCAATTCAAACTCTGTCTGTTCTCTGTGTCTTTTCTTATCACTTCAGAAGTCGTGCATCTTTGAGTCACCCGGGCTACCGTAGTTCTTCATTCATAGTGTGGAACAGACATGCGCTTTAACCTAGCCATGTGTTTCCTGTCTTCGTAAGTCACACTCATTGATGTTGCCCATGCTTTGTGTTCGAAGATGTTTTTTTTCAATTTTATGCCTGTATAAACAGTTAATTCCTAATAGTTAATATCTCAGAAATGATAGCTCTGTTCAATAGTACTGCTATGTGGAAATAAATATTCCACTTAATGACTGTTTCTCCTGGTTGAGAATACTCCTGCTTCAGATATTTAACAAGATGTAATTGGTCCCTTTGTCTACCATTTCTAGTATATGCATGGCATAGATGCTTATTTGCATGACTCAAGAGCGGATAGGTAAGAAGTAGTTATTTTATCGCTGATTATGAAATTGCTAAAGAGGATGATTATCATCGATTTACCTCTTTGCATTTTGGATCAAAGGCATAAATTTCATAAAGAGTGAGTATTCCAAGAACCATTCAGAAGCGTCGTTCTATGTGGTGATATAATTTTTATCATAGCCATTTATGAGTGTAATTAATCAGGATATGATGCTTGCGTTGATGAAGATTTCCATGCTCTTTTCAGTTCTCTATAACCCTGATTTTTCTCGCCCACTTTCAAAAAAGTTTTCTTAAGAACTATTATTTATTCAGCTGTCTTATGTTTTTAAATCTACTGTGTGATAGACACAGAGTTGAGTGTTATTTGATTTAGAATTGGATAAGATGAGGTCTCTGCTGTCAGAACTAACAGATTGACAAATACTTGCTCATTTAGCTAATGTTTGCTGACTACTCCACATGCTAGCCATTGTTCCAGGAACTATGGATGCAGCCATAGAAATAATGGAAGTAGAGAAGCTCATGTGGCCTCCATGGAAGAGGAACAGGAAAGGAGGGACAGCTAGCTTTGGGAAGGCCTTTCTGAGAAAGTCCTGGTTCACAGAGGGTCGAGGTCATCAGGAGAACAAGGCCCACAGAATCAAGCAACAGGGCTCATAGCGGCTCCCAGAGACTGGGGCAGCAATCACAGACCCTGCACAGGTCTGCGCTAGGCCCCAGCATATGTTGTGATTGATAGCTGAGTGTTTTTATGGGAATCCTATCATTAGAGCTGGGTGTGGCTCTGTCCTGTTATTAGGGTTGGTGCCTAGCCTCATTGCATCCTGTTGTGCCAGGTATAGCTGATATCTTTGGGAGGCCTGCTCCTTTCTAAAGGAAAGCAGAGGAGGAGAGGAACTGGGAGAAAGGAGAAATGGGAGAGGGGGGACTGGGTAGAATGGAGGGAGGGGAAATGGGTAGGGATGTGTTGTAAGAGAGAACAAATTTTTAAAAAAAAAAATGAAAGCAGAAAAAAAATGAAGTCCTGGTGTCACTGAAAACTAAAGGGTAAGAAGGAACTGGTTGGTGGCAAACAGAAGTCACTGAGGTTAGGAAAGGATGCACTGTGTTTAATGTAGATGGGTTTCTAATTTTTGAATGAGAACATTAAGGAATTTATTTTAAATTAATGATGTGAAGGCATCAGTCGTGAGGTGGTCCAGGAGGCAATGGACCGCAAATGGAACAGTTTGAGAAGAGGACCAGGAGCGCTGTAGCATACAGCAGTGACTCCTGGGAGCGGGGACTGTGCAAACCAGTAAGTGTGTAGGAGGGTCAGGCGCTGTTGGTGGTCTGCATGTAGGTGTGCTGAGGTCAAAATTGCGTGGGATTTGTTTTGTTTAAATACACAGATGTAAAGAAGATTCAGAGCTTACCGAGAGTTGATTATTTTTCCCTATAGGATTGTGTTTCTTAAAAGAGAGAAATAAGAATGTTGAAAAGATTTGTAATTATAGAAGTCACAGGGTCTATTCTGAGAAAGGGGAAATTAATTAATAGGGAGCAAAAGAGAGGGAGGTCGACAGGCCTAAAGGAAGCAGAGAGTGCACAGGTTGGTAATGTGGGTGAAGCTGAAAGTCATTGATGTGGCCAAAGGAGTGAATTGCATGTGCTTATCATAGACTATTAATACATCTATTGTGATGGGTAATTTTCATGATCAGTTTGACTGGATTAAGATGCCTCTAGGATGGACGAATCAGCACCCCTGTGAGTGTGATGGCTCTCTAGAGATTTCTGTCCTGATTAGTGGATTTCTAATACCTTGATGGGCTCACAATGTAATAGTAGAGAAAAGTAGGATCTAGGCCTAGTTGGAGAAAGTAGGGTGTTGGGGAAATGTCCTTGGTGGTGAACTCTCTTCCCTAATCCCACTTTTCTGTTTTGCGTTCACTTTGAATGCTTCTACTCTGCCACGCCCTCCCTGTCATGGTACCGCTCAAAGTGTGAACCAGAATAAATCTGTTCTCCTCTGGGTTGTTTCTGCCAGATAGTTCATCACAGCTAAGAGAAAGCTGGTGTATTTGTCAGTAGATGTTTCTATGTATATGCATGTAAACCTCAACCAAATTGTAACTTTGAGAAGAATGTGCTTTTCCATATAGAGATGAACAAAAAAAAAAAAAAAATGAGGGCTACTGGAAACACTGAGAAAGTCCTTTATTTTGTGTCAATAAATGATCATATTGATCACATCCCTTCAAACCAATTAATTAAAAGTCATTTTGGCACTGTACCAAGTGCTAAGTTGATGCAAGGAAATGATGTCAAGTAGCAGACCAGAGTGCTGTTGGGTACATAGTGGTCACATGGGACTGTGAGACCTTGAAGACAAATCAGGGCTTAGAATTTACAGAGAAAGAAGCAATCTGTTGAGTCAAGAGTAGCTGCATTCGTGTATGAAGGAGGAGAGGCGAGGCCAAGCTGGTGATAGGTGGGTTTTTAAGGGACGTTTAAAGGTTATGGAAAGGAAACTTCACTATAAAGTCAATAAGAGAACCCATTACTGAGTTTTATAAAGAGATTCCACCTAAAATATGATCGCTTATAAAGCATAGAAATCTTATCATCAGTTTATTTATCAGTTTATTGTGAAGTTATTCACTTTGTTATAATCCCCAAATATGAAGAAGTTAGTTAAAACGACATCAAAACAATAAGAAATGGTTATTTTATCCGAAAAGTATTAACGAATCAATATGAAACAATATTAAACATAGAAATTAAGTCCTGCTTACAAAGCATTATTAAACTCGTTAATCTGCTCATAAGGGGGGAATTAAAATTTCCTCTGACTCTGAAAGTACATGTGATACTGTTGCACGCTTTCTATTATACTAGTGAAAAAATTAGGTAATTTCCCGCCAGCTTATGCATGTCGCCTAAGACCTCCAACCAAATATATATGGTGCCTTTTCTCTCCAGTGACTTAAACCTTTGAGATGCTTCCGTTAATTGGAAAAACCATCATCTTTGATAACTTTCCTGATCCTTCTGATACCTGGGAAATCACTGAGACCATCGGCAAAGGAACATACGGGAAGGTTTTTAAAGTCTTAAATAAGAAAAATGGCCAGAAAGCGGCAGTCAAAATTCTGGATCCAATCCACGTAAGTCACTTTGAGGTTTTCTGAGACTGTGCTTATTTAGCTAGTTGTCTGTGTGTGTGAGCATGCGTGTTCGTGTGTATGGAGGTGTGTACGGAGGCAAAGGTCACGCATGTGTGTATGTGTGCCAATGAAGGCTGGAAGTCAATCTCGGTTGTCATTCCTCAGGCTTCATTTGCCTTATTTTTTGAGGCAGGGTTTCTCTGGCCTGGAACTCACTACGTAGGCTAGCCTGGCTGGCCAGAGATCTGCTTGTCTCTGCCTACTTGCCCAGACCCTAGCACTGGGATTGCAAGCATGCACCATCACATTCAGTATTTTCACATGGGTTTAAGAGTATGTCAGTGTGTGTGGGTGTGTGGGTGTGTGGGTGGGGGTGAGCTTGAATTTTCCTGCTTCTAGGGTAAGCACTTTACCAACTGAGATCTCTCCCCAGCCCCTAGCTTTTATTTATTAAATCTCTACTTTATTTCTCTTTGTATTAAACACATAAAACTCTGAAAGTATCTTCTGTCAATTCTCTCATCACAGTGTCATTCCAAAACAGACTACAATCTGAGAAATAAGCAGAGGTCTAATTATTTGCTCCTCCTATTTGTGTGTTTTGCACATGTAATAAGGTGCCACAGTACTTAAACAAATGCATAATCACATAAATGCAGCTCTCAACAATGAGGCAGCTGATTGGATAGCATTTTATTCTTTAAAAAAGTCATAGAAACATAAACTCTTAGTCTAGAAGTTCTCCTGAAAATCTGGTTTATAGTAACATGGTCTCCATTTTTCCTACACTCACTTGGGCTTAGGGTAGTATTCCTCTTAAGCCAGCTGGAGAGGATTTTTAAAAAAGTTAAACTGCACAATAACACCAGTGGCATGCCAGCATGGCACAGGGCGCGTGGGGGAGACTTACAAGGCTCTTACCCCTGGATGAAGAGCTACAGACAATTATTGACTGAGAGAGGGAGAATCAGTGGGCATGAGCTCACTGGTAGGTTATCCAGTTCCAAGTGGTCAGCCCTAAATTGATAAGAATTGCACTAAATGGACCCAGTAGGTGTGTGTGTGTGGGGTGTGTGTGTGTGTGTGTGTGAGTGTGTGTGGGGGGGTGTGTAGGTGTGGGGGGATGAGTGTGTGTAGGTGTGTGTGAGTGTGTGTGTGTGTGTGTGTGAGAGAGAGAGAGTGTGTGGGGGGTGTGTGTAGGTATGTGTGGGTAACCATAAGTACAGGAGAATTCATGAATTTGGGAGGGAGGGGGGAATCAGGAAGTGGAGTTGGAGGAGGGAGAAGTAGGGGTAGAAATAATAAGAATACCGTACTTGTGCATGAAATTCCAAAAATTAAAATAAGGAAATTGTAAGTGGCATTGTTGATAAAAGTTTTCATAGAGGAAAAATATTAAATTTCTCTCAGAGAAGAGCATTTCTTTTTTGATAGTTATGTGTGCAAAAACCTTTATAACTGCAGTATCCCCATGCTATTTGTAGCAGAGGACTAGTTGGAGGAAAGCTTTGTTTGAAAATAGGAAATCTGGCACATTGGAAGGGAAGAATGGGAAATGTATGGTCAGGCTCAATTGATTCTACCACTTTCATGAAGGGAAGAGACGTGCCTTTCCCACCCCTTCCTTATTGATAAGAACAAGTAGCTTATGACGCGTGTGATCATTCCTCTTCCACAACTTGCTCAATGTGATGTCCTTCCACAACTTGAAAATCAAGACCTTAAATATTTTTGTGAGAAAGAGAGGGAGGAGGGGAGGAAGAGTGGGGAAGAGAGAGAGGGAGAAAGGGAGGGAGGGAGAGAGATTAAGTACATGTGGAGGCTGGAGGAACACTTCTGGAGGTCATGTCGGGTATGCGTTCCTGTTTGTTTCCTCACGTTGGCCTGGAGCTCACCAGCTGGCAAGACTGGTGGGCCAGCAAGTCTGGGGCTCCCTGTCTCTGCCTTCCCGGTGCTGGGTTACAAGTACACAACTATGTCATGCATGTTTACTGAGTTCTGAGCATCAGAATCAGGTCCCTGGGCTTGTGGGTGAAGTGCTTACCTACTGAGCCACCTCCCTGGCCTTCTAGTGAGCTTTAGTGGAAGATTCACTGCTATAGTAATTAACGTGTTTATTTCCTGATTTTATTCTTGTCATAGAACATACATATTTTCCTAAAAATTATTTATTCTTCATTCATCATGTAACAAGTCAAATAAAAATAAAGCACAGCCAAGAAATTATATCTTTTTGTTGTTTTTTTGAGACAGTTGTAACCCTGGCTGTCCTGGAACTCACTCTGTAGACCAGGCTGGTCTCAAACTCACAGAGATCCGCCTGCCTCTGGCTCCCGAGTGCTGGGATTAAAGGTGTGTACCACCACCATCTGGCTAAGAAATTACATCTTAAAGAAATTAAAATACATCCACACATTTCATAAAGATTAGGAAGGGATGGCATGAAAAAAATTGGAAGACATTAGGTTTAGGGTATAGACCTGTATTTTCCACTGAACATCTCTGAGTCCAGCTTCTTGGAGCTTACGTTTTCTTCACACTGTGGTGATTCTGTTATACTGTAGCGAAACAACAAAGACATTAAGTATCGCCGTCAGTGAAGTATTACTAAGGTCTTCTCTTACTGACAGCAAGTTGCTCCATGTACACATGGTGGTCTAAAAAATACACTCAAATGGTCTTTCAGCATTTAGTTAAGGGACCCACTTATTCTACTTCTGGTGGATAAACTGTTGGTTAATTTACGGTTATATTGTATCATATAGTTTAGCTCTATTTTAGTGTTTTAAGTGGGATTTACTGACCGTATGATGGATTTTTTATAACTTCCAAATATACTGTGTTCTGAGGAACTAACTTCCCAGTCTTGATTTTTTAAACTGATGTCTGTCATTGCAATCAAATCACTAATTCAATACAAATCAAATCATCTGGAGAAGTACTCTAGCTGCGTGTCATAATAGCCTTTTATTTTTTCCTTTTAAAATTCAGTCAAATTAATATAGATTGGGATGCATTGAACGAATACAAAATGATAAACTCTCTCAACAATGTAATGAGAGATCCCAATACATGCTGCAAAGCATGGTACCAGTGACTGTGACTTTAACGGAGTTAAAATTCTCTATTGAGCACCCTAACATTTTCTTATTTTCTGTGTTTTCTCTTTACGACCTGTTTTAACCTAGGATATTGATGAGGAGATTGAAGCAGAGTATAACATCTTAAGAACACTTTCTGACCACCCGAATGTGGTCAGATTCTATGGGATTTACTTTAAGAAGGACAAGGTCAACGGAGACAAGCTGTGGTTGGTTCTCGAGGTAAGTGCTCACACGACTTCTGTGACGTGGATGGTGATTGCGGTTTGGAATGATTTGTGTTTATGTCATATCTGCAGTATGCCAAACATGTATGTACTGTCTTCCTTTCTGCTGATATCCTCAGTATAATGGTGCACCAGTTTGGGCATTGACATCTTAGACGTATCAGGAAATCAAAAGCTTACAAAGACCACCAAAGATTAAAAGAAGATGAGTCCATGAGAAAAAAACTAAAGAAACTGAGATTATTTTGTCCTACAGAAAAATAATTTACAAGGGAATCTCATCCTAATACGTATTTTAAAAATCATTTTATTCAGGTAATACATGGCTGAAGTTTCGTGCCTGGGCTAGGGTATAAGAAGAAATTAATGTTAAGTAAAACCTTGTTACAAATAGCTGTGGTCTTCTTATTTGATCTTTACTGAAAGATAATGACTTATATCCACATTTATAGAGAAGAAAACTTTCCTAGATGGTTTTCTGAGTACGTTGCTATGGGCAGCCATGAAGTCTGCACTTTCGTATCTCCAGAGTGTGCTTTCTTGTATTGGGCAGTCTGCTCTGAAGCAAGTTACTGAGAGCCCACCCCTCCTAAGGTGACTGCCAGTACTAAAATTCAATTTTTCATTATTAAATTAATCATTAATTCAAACAAAAATTATAAAGAATTTAAAAAGTTGCTTTCTGGCCAGAATAATGGCTCAGAAAGAGAAAGTGCTTGCCACCGAGCCAAAATGGCCTGAATTTGGTAACTGGAATCTCATGGAGGAAGGAGAGAACCAACTCCTGAAAGTTGTCCTCTGACCAAAGCTTTTATCTGAAGAAGTAACAGCATGATATTTTCTGTGTGAGTTGAGGTATTGGCGTTTGGTTGTTTCTTGAGAATATCTATTTGTTTTCCTGGGGTAGCTGGTCATTGTTTGTGCTGCTGAAATAAAAAAATATATATAAATCACAGACTAGTAATTTATAAAGAAGAAAAAATGGTGCGATATAGTAAGACTGCCTTCAAAACAAAAATTGAAACAAAAAACAGGCGCATGTACAGCAATGTACAACAGCAAGGCAGGTGGTCCAGAGAGCCGGTAACATAATGTCAGAATGTGGATCCAGCATGCCAGGACTCCCTTGCCCTGTATAGTTCAGTGCTCATGCTGCTGCACCTAGACCACCGTGACTGAGCCGCTCTAGTCTCAATGGTACTGTTTTAGTGTTTGCAAGATTGCCCATTTAACCCTGAGATCCTGTGTGCTCCTGCCTGAGTCTGCATCTGGCCTCTGATGCTTCTCTGCTGCTTTCCTGAGTGGAACTTCGTTCCTGGATCCTTGACCTCCTCTTTCCAAGTTTACTTCCCCACGTTGCCTACCATGTAATAGTGCTTCATTCCCGATAATGACTCTACCGATGCCCTTGATTCCTTCTGGTTGTTTCTGTAGGGAACAGGAGACCCAGTCTCTTACCTGTATGTGTGAGGCACACCCAGGCAGGCTTCTGGCCCAGCCAGGCTCCCGGATGCCAGTATGTTGTGTGTTGGATGGGGGGGTGTCCAGTCTGATGACTGGAGACTTCCAGAGGATCCTTTGTTTTCTGACTCTTGCCTTCTGCATCCTCTCCTTCCTCCCTTGGCTTTGCTTTGCTACATCAGTCCCTATGTGCAGATGTGATTCCATACTATAGAGTTGGAAGCTCTGGCCCATTCCTTTCTGATTTTCCATTTTCTTTGTGTCTTAGATTTTTTTTTATCCCTTTATTAGCATTTAAATAGACATTCATGAGTAAGAGAAAATTAACCTGTCTTTCACCTGTAACCTTTAATTATATTATAGAACCTTCAAAAATATAAAATAATATTTTAAGAAGCTGTTCAGATTCTGAAGCTGTGTATTTTCTTATATGACATTTATAAAAATTAAATCATTGGTCTTTAATGTTAGACAATGTATTATTTCAAAGCTACATTATATTTCTCTAGTATAAAATAGCTTTATATATTAATTTAAATTGCATACTAAACAAAGCTAAACTTTTATTCATCTAAATTTAATTATCCAAGTAACAGAATGCAAACCGTGAACCTGAATCTTTTTCTCTTATATTAGTAAAGATTTTTAGAGTCTTTACTTCGGTTTTGCATTTATATATCTGAGCTTTTATGCCGTGTAACTTCTTAAGTCTTGAATGTAATTTTGCATGCCCATCAAATATTTTCAATAATGTGCATTTAGCTTTACAAACAGATTAGCAGTGAAGTAGAGACCTGGGTTCTCTGGCTGATGTGGATCTGTATGGCCAAGGAAACAAACTATGACGTTTTGCCTAGAGATTGAAAAATATTAAATAAACCAGTTCTTGCTTTTCAGCCTGTCAATCTGGTATTCTAATTACACAGGCATTTCTTAGTATCGAGCCTTGAAATGAGGTGAGAATTGAACACTTCTGTTGACAGTGTTTTTTACTTTTTGTTTTTGTTGTTGTTGTTGTTGTTGGTGGTGGTGGTGGTGGTGGTGTGTGTGTGTGTGTTGAGAAAATGTGAAATGAATGACCCCACTGATTGTTATGGATTAAACTAACAAAATGGAGTGCCATTCTGATATAATGAATCAGTAGGGACTTAGAAGGTTCTTTGAACTTTGTTTGTCCATATGGTCTACTATCAGATGGAAATATTGAATATTTCCCTAAATGGCATGAGAGAAAATAGAAATGTTTTTAATAAAATAGCATGGTGGTTACACTTCATTCTCAACCTGACTGGATTTGGGATTCCCTGGAAAATGTTGCTCTAGGTGTCTGTGAGTGTTCCCAGCGTGATGAGGAGAGCCCTGTCCTTGTGTGCCCCAACCCCTTTGGGGTCCCAGGATGATTTAAAGGGGAATACCAGTGTCCAGAACCCTCTGCTTCCTGACTGAAGATGCAGAATGACCACCTGCCTCACCCCCTGCTGCCAGGACTTCCCTGCCACAGTGAACCCTTAGCCGCTTGTCAGCCCAAATAAGTCCCTCCTACCTTCAGCTGCTTTTTGTCGGGTATTTTATTACACTGATGAGAAAACTAAGCAATACACATTTCAGGAATCTGTCTGATCTTGATGAACTAACGAAGTTGGGGTGGGCATAAAGAAAGTGAGAAGTTAGTTAACTAGACATAATTATTATAATTTGAATATGTAAATTATACTAATTACATATATACAAAAGTGGCTTGGAGTACAATTACCTGGTTTATAGATGTGAATGATGCAGGTGCCGCTTGGAGGCACTTTTTAGAAAACTGGCTGTGGCATCAACGCTCTGTACTACAAAGAGACTGCTAATTGCACCTCTCATAAAATAAAGCCCAAATACATTTATTTTGTATGACTATATCCAAAGACTGGACAAAGAGGGGGTGATGTTACTCAAAGAATCATGCTAACAGCACTTGGCTTTTAACGTGAGTTCCTATAAATGCGGTGTACATTGGAGGGTTGGATCTGAGCTGTAACAGCCCTCAGGATCCAGCAGCCTGCCCGGTGCGGAAAGCCATACTAAGCTTGCACAAATGTCTGTATTGGATCCTCCCCATGATAACTCTGTTCACTTAATTAATCCAGAATTGAGATGGTTAGAATAATAATTCTCCGTATCTTGCTAGGATAGTCTGTTTTTTGCTGTGATCTTTTTTTTGAATAATCTTTTTTTACTTTGTCACTCTTTCCTTCATGTTCCTCCATTGTGTTACTCCGTACATGTTTAAGCGTGGACAGTGCACGAGGCTCTTCTTGGAACCTGCTTCCATTTCGCTGCTCTATATGTTCATCTTTAGTCTAAAGGTTCCCCGGATCAGAGGCAGCACTTGGCGGAAACCACCTCCTCAAAAGAGAGGGGAGTAGGGTTAGGCCTTGGCTCCTGCTCTGTGTTGTTTACAGAACACCAGTGGAGGTTCTCGCTGACACCCTACATTTTACTACTTGTACTGATGCTTACGCTAAGGAGGGACAGATTTCTGTTTGTCTGTTTTTACTGTGCCTCATTGTATAGTATCTCACTTTTGTGTGGCCGGTTTAAGATAGGCATCACTTTTGACTTTAAACTTCCTTTAATCTCTAGTGTCTACTTTTGAGGTCCGAATAAAATAAAGGGTAGCGTGGGACTGAGGAGGTGAACGTCATGTTAGGCTTCTGAATAAGCTCATCATCCAAATCCGGAGCCCAAGACAGCAGAGCCACATCACGCAAACCCTTCTCACCAATCCTCTGCTGCTGCTGAACACAAAGAAGACTTCACTGTAAAAGAAGATTTTACTGTAGTTTCCCCTTCTTTGGCAGAATGAACAGCCGCATTTTAACTACAGAAGGAAATCCAGACTTCTCTCTCAGGAACCATTTGCTTAGTGTGCCTTCAGCCATAATAGAGTCAAAATCCAGAGTGGGACATCCTTCTGATAAAAGCGGCTTTCTCTACTAATGCATGTCTGTGCTAATTGCTCCCTCCATGTCGGCTACAGAATGTCTTATGTTCCTCGTCTCAATCAGCCCTGATATGCTCATTTGTAATAGTGGCATTGCTTTCTCTCACGGCCTTCCAATTATAGCAATTTTTCTCTTTGAAATTATATCCCTTTCAGGAGATCACAGACTGGCAATCACAGGTGGTGTTTGAAAAGCACAAAAAAAAAAAAAAAATTCAGTAAATAGTTACACAGCCTCTCAAATACACATTGTAAGCCATTGAAGTGGTTTTCGTAGACAAGCTCTACTCCCATGTGTCAGGCGTTATTGCTCATTCTGGTTTTTCTTATATTTACATCTAGAAAGCAATGTGAGGTCTGTCGTGAGGAGGGAAAAGCAGGTGAGGAGGAGGACAGAGTGGATGAGGATTGTCTATGTGCTCAGCACTAACACGTTAGTCTTATGTTCCTAGGAGGGGTGGAAAGCCAGGGCAGTCTTCGCATGTGTCAGAGAAAGCAGGCAGAGTGGAAGCCGCTCCTGCCTTCCTCTGATGGCCTGATAGTGTTCCTTCTTCCCTGTGGCAGCTCACAATTGCAGTGGAGCAGCAGGCTGACGGCGCGATTCCTTTCATACTTTCCGGGCTGAAAAACCATTCCCAGCTCTCATCTAAAGGGCTGCTATTTCGTACATGTGGGACAGAACAGGCAGCAATTACCTGGAGTCGTTTCATTTAAGATTCTGTTTAAAGAGCAAGATGGGAAAACAGTCCAAGTGTCCTTCCTCGTGCTGTCTGTCCTAGCAATGCATAGATAACATAGAAGTCTCACCTGTCCTTCTTGCCTACTGTGTATGTCAGTGCTTGCCAAAGTCACCGCAGCTTGCACGGAAGTGCGCTTGTGCTATTGCTTCAGGGACTGTGTTGATATCTGATTAATAGATTTTCTTTATGCACTTTAAAATATTTCACCTGGTAAATTATTTTCCTTTGTGATCAGTTTTTAGTGATTAAGTCCCAATGTGTGATGGTGTTCCCGCAAGAATTTGAAAACATTTTAGAGTGAGAGAAGTGTTCTGTACTTGAATTTATTGGTTGGAGTTTCCTAAATATATCCCAAACGGATCAGTTGTCAATAGTGCCTTTAAAGCGTATATACTAGAAATGTCACATGACACACCATGCAGTAGGTTAGTACGTATCAGGAAATGCCTCTTAAGTGGTGTCTGTTTGCATGATTGTTTTATTACTTTTTTGGCATCTAGAATTTATATATTAATACATTTTGTTCAGACATGTCACCTTGAGCAAGACCCCTTCTAGATCACGGGAAAAGCTGGCCTGTCACTGCGTGTACATGTGCACATGCACGGACCCTTTATAGAATTTGTGTCCAGTCCTGAATTGAAACCTCTTACCTTGGGCTGGACTGATGGTGGGTTCTCAGTACTCAGTAGGAACCATGACAAACTCCTACTTTAGAGATCATTAGTGTAGTGGTGAGGAAAAGATTTAGGGCTAAGATTGATTATTATTGCTATTATTTATATATTATGAAATATATGAAGAGTATAAATAGACATATTAATAGAGAACAAAAGAGAAGACCTGTGACAAGGAAGGGCAAAGGAGGCCTGTCATTTTAACCTGCTGCCAGAAGACAGAGCAATGGCTGCAGGAGCTTTGTTCTTTGTAGTACCTGCCAGATTCCCTGAATATACCAGTGTGGACCATGTGGGCCACTTGTGCTGATGAAGCAGAAGACCCATGAAAGAAATTGGGAAGATACTTTACTTATTTTGAGACAGTGTCTCTCCACTTTGTAGCCCTGGCTGTTCTGGAGCTCACTGTGTAGATCAGACTGGCCAACTCCAGCCTTCCAAATGCCAGGTTTAAAGGTGTGTGCCACCATGCCCAGCTTGAAGCTCTTTTTAAATAAACACTCAGGTGATTCTTATCGAAGGAAAGTCATGGAAGCACTCTTCTAGGTTCTCCAGTCCTCAGAGAAACAAGCAGACACGTCTGCTTCTGGCCATGATTGTGCTTGTGTCAACACGCAGTCTTCCTACATGTGAACAGAATAGTGGAGAAATGGACAAAAAATAGATCATTTATCAAACACTGGGCAAGTACTGAACATTATAGTCACCTCACTTTTACTCTGAGAAGCAAGTCCTACACCGTAGGCCTCAGAAAGGCATTACCTAGGAGGTGGTTGAGATCTGGATGCTAAACGTCACCCAAAGGTCCTCTGTTTGAACACTCATCTCCACTTGGTAGTGCTATTTAAGGAAGTTGTGAAACCTTTAATACGTAGAGCTTAGCTGGCAGATACAAGCCACTGCGTGAGGTGTGTATTTGAGAATCAGGGCACTGCAGGATTACAGCTCAGGCCCACCTCTTCTCCAGATGATTAGCTTCTTGTGGTACCCCGAGAGAAGCCGCATCACCCACCATGCCTTCCCTTCCAGAATGAACACACCCTCTGAGCCATGAGCCAAATGAATCTGTTTCTGTCACACATTTGGTAACAGTGATGAGAAAAAGCAACTAATGCACAGATCAAAGCAATCCCGCCTCACTGAAAAGACTGGAAGAGCATCCATGGTTAGAGATCAAAGAGAAGAGAAAGCCATGCAGAATACGGCCTCCAGAAAGGAGAGATTGTGTCGTTAAACACCTGTGAGGAAGTGTTGGAAGCCAAGCCAGATATGTATAGAACGTGTAGGTGTTGGGCACAGAGCAGACCAGAGGAGGAATTGCTGTAAGGTTGCAACCTGCACAGGATGAGTTTGCATAGTGAGGTGCTCAAGTTCTGACTAACTGTATTTGAAGCATTTACTGGGGCCTCCAGAAAGGTGGTACATTACACGGGATGTTAAGATAATTTTAAAATAAAGCTTCCTGGAAGACTTGAATTAATCTCTAAGTTAATTAGCTCTCCTCAAGAGTGAAATTCAGTGTTCATTCATGTAAGACAGTGAAACCCAGAAGTTCATTAACATAACATTAGCAATGTCCAGTTACTATATATATATGAAACTGTAAAGAATTATGTGAAACTTCTGGAATCGAAACAACAACCTCCATGGAGAAAAATAAACCACAATAATTGAGGTTAACTTTAGATTAGATATGTGGGGGAAGAGATAGGTGGACCTGAATACAGAAACGTCACTGATGTCCACACTGAAATGTAGTAGCCTATGAGAATTATACTAAGATTTATCATAACCAAAATGCCCAAAACTGATAATGAAGAGAATCATGAGCAGAGTAGAGAGGGATTCATTGCACACAGGAGTCAGAGATCCAGGTGGACACTGATGTATCTTAAAATGCCATGGAATGAATGACATTCACTTGGAGTGAAAAGATGTCATCTTACAATTCTGGACCCAGCTAAAATACTCATAAAATTAAGGTAAAGTAAAGACATGTATTTTTCAAGACTTGTATTTTAAAAATGCAAAAAATATATAATACGCTGGTAAGGTGGCTTCATGGGTAAAGGTACCTGCTTACTGAGCTTGATGACCAGGGTTCAAATCCCAGAACCCACCACTTGGTGGACGGAGAAACCTCACTCCCTCAAATTGTCCTCTGACCACCAAACACATTATGAAACACACACCCACACACACACACACACATAGGTAGATGATAGATAGATAGATAGATAGATAGATAGATAGATAGATAGATATGATAGACAAATATAATAAAACTTTTTTTTTAATCTCAAAAGCATCATTTTAGTTTTAAAGAAAAATGACTCCAGGTAAAAATTCAAACCTAGAGAGAGATGTAAAGAACACAATCATTGGTAAATAGAAGGTGAATGTAACATTACCGATTTTATATTTTATAGTCTCTGAAGAGGAAGAGGTATAGTTAAGCTCGTTAAGGTATAGATAAGATAGCACGGGACAAAGTGGGGTGTGAAACTGTTCAATCAAGTTGAAATTGGAACTAGAATACAGGAGAGCAGACAAGATTTGAAAGGAACGGGGCTGAAGACTTAACTCCGCTCAGAGCCAGCTCTTCGTCCATCGCCTCTGCTAATCTCTCTTCAGATTTGCGGATTATTTTTTCTGCCAGCCCACATCTCTTGTTTCCCTACAGTGATTTTTTTTTTAAGTTTCCATTGTACTTTTCAACTATGAAGTTTTCATTAGGACTTATTTTTTTTTAATTCTCTTTATTGGCTGACCATTTGATATTAGATAACCAACTGCTGTAGATGATTTTTCCCATTCTTGGCATTCCTTAGTTGTCTGTAGTTCTTTGTCTAGGGTTGAAGCCTCATGAGGTTTTTCCCTTCCATGTTAGCATGTCTGTTGATGTCATCTTTATTCAAGTCATAGCAGCATGTCAGTGAGACTTCGTGGGGTATAGCTTCTGACATTCCTAGGAGACACAATCTCATAGCAAATCCCCGGTTCCTCTGGCTCTTACCATCTTTCTTCTCTCTCTTCTGCAATGATCCCTGAACTTCTGGTGCAAGAAGTATATAAAGATATATCGGCAGGGACTGGGCTCCACAACTCTGCATTTTGAATGCTTGTGGTTTTCTGTAATGGTCTCTATAAGTTGTAAAAAGAAATTTCCTTGGTAAGAGTGTGAACCGTACTTACCTATGGGAGTAAGAACAAACTCAGAATGTAGTTAGGGATTATGCTGGTTTAGTAGAGTGATGGCTATATAGATTCTCTATAATATGTACTGAACAGGCTATATTATAGGAATCATATATATGTGTATATATGTATATCTACATATGAAATATATATGAATACACACACATATGTAACAACAATTACAGAAAAAGAGGACATGAATTTGAAAGAGAGGAAACAGGCAAGGGGTATGTAGGAGGAAGGAGGGAGGAAAGGGAAGGAGAAAATGATGTAATTATAATCAAAAAAATTTTTAATTTAAATAAAGAATTCTGTATTTTCATATTTTCCATTTGGCATCAACATCAAAGCTTTCATACTTTAAGGACGGTTTCCCTTAGAATTTAAATGTATTTCTCATTCCTGTTTCCATCATTGGGGGTCTTTCACGTTCAGTTCCTGCTGCCTATTTTAAAAAAAAAAATTCCTTGTCTATAAAATAGCATTTTCTTTCCTATTTCTTTGTCTCATAGTTTTTGATTGAAAACTGGACATTTTAGGTAATCCTGTTGTAGGAATTCTAGATGCTAATTAGCTTGGATGACTTACTGTTTGAACTTCTTTTTTGGTAATATGACTAAACTATTTTAATAAGATGGATTTCCCCACAATATGAAGCCTCTCATGTTACCCCTCAGAGGACATAGATTTGGTGTATTCACAGTTATCCGGAATGACAGTGCTTCTCAACAGGGCCTTCTTTCTACCTTCTTGGGTTGGGGAGTGAGCATGTATGTGCAGACATGTGCATGTGGGTGTGTGGATTTGCAGAGGCCAGAGACATCAGCTATTGGTTCTTAGACTCTGTCTACCTTTTTCTGTCGAGACATGGTCTCTTGCAAGTCTGAGATGCATCAACTAGGCTAAGGTCAGCAAGCCCTGGGATCTTGCTGACTCTACCTCCCCAGAGCTGGGATTTCACACATGTCTTACTTTGGCTGCAT
The DNA here is from genome assembly GCA_026225945.1 of Cricetomys ansorgei. NCBI lineage: Eukaryota > Metazoa > Chordata > Mammalia > Rodentia > Nesomyidae > Cricetomys > Cricetomys ansorgei. The sequence goes on along the minus strand of JAMJFZ010000451.1, from coordinate 2,778,319 downwards.
GCACATGAGTCCTGGGAACCAGACTCAGGTCCTAGTGGTTATAAGGCAAGTGCTTTACCATCTGAGCTATCTCTTCAGCTCTAGCTATATCTTTCTTTGATATTTTTAATTAAGACAGTCTGCCTCTGTACTATACCAAGCTATTGAACTCCACTAATTTTCTACTGATTCCACTATAGATTTCAGCAATGTCCCAGGGCAAAATATTGATTCACAGTTTGATCAGCTAAATGTAGTACTTTGTTTTGTGTGTGTGAGCAGTCTTTGAGAACCCCAGCAGATCTCTTAGCTGTTTCTTTGATCCTGTCTTCTAAACTACATGGTCTATAGTTAGCCTGCTGCTCTCATAGAGTTGCATACCACCTAGTAATTACCAGAATCTCCACTATTTTCAAAAGTTTTCTTAGATTTGAACTTCTCACTCTCCCCCAAATACCATCAGGAACATTGGGGAGGACTGTTCTTAGGGCTGCCTGTGGGCAAAATTTCTGATGCAGTTTCAGAACTGCCATCAGGGGCAGGGATCCACATCTCTTGGAGAGACACCCTGTAGTAGAACACTTACTGTGGTGGCTCAGCATGACCGACACAGGGGCATATTCATAGGTGGAAGCCCTGCCAGACCTCAGCAGATAGAACCACCATCCTGGCCAACTCCATCTGGACAGTGGAACCGTAAGCATCTGAGCTCAGGTGTTTTTTTTTTTAATTGATCCAAAACTCCTCAGGTGTTCTACTGATAGCATGTACAGACCCTGATCAATCAGACATCCCCACATAAATCCAACATCTGCAGACAGTACAAACCACCAAGACCTAGGAAGCCTCCTCACCCAACAGTGTGCAAAACAATTATTTTATACATAACCCAAAATAAACTTCCATAACAACACCTTGCTTCTTGAGCAGAGCTCTGGACCAAGGAAGTGACTTCTCAGCTTGCCTCTTCTGGCAGTCTGAACCTCACAAACTGGCCTGGTGAGAGTAAGTATTGTCAGCCTGCTCACCAGAGTTAGGGCCTCCATCCTGTGAATGGGGACATAGTCTAGGAAGGAAAACCCTTGCGCTTACCTGTAATGTACCTTCTACAGCACAAGCTTGGGGGTGAGAAATGCTTGTGGTCTGCAGGCAGCTTTGTGTCCTCTGTAACTTTAGGTGATTCTTTGCTGCTCTGGTTTTTATTGATTTTTAGCTTGCTAGCTACCACATGCATGAATTCTTCATACTACCATTTATCTTGTGAAATATTTTTAAAAGCATTTGTTTTATTGACTTCTTTTTGGAGGCCCGCCTTACATTGACAAAGGAAGACTGGCATCCTGCATGAACATGTATATGACTAACCGGGATTGATTCTGAAATACTAGTTTGTTGAATTGTTAAAATAAGTCTGCCCAAACAAAAATTCCCCATGCCATAATTGCATTTAATACAGTAAGAGTGTGTGTGAATGGAGGAACCCATGAAAACATGGGCTGAAATCCAACGCCCATGCTTTAAACACTCTCAGCTAATAGCAGTAATAGAAATCCTACCTAATGAAGTGCACCCACCCAACTCACATGTGTGAGCTCTTTATAGAAGCATTTATAAGAAATATGTTTAACACTCTTAGACTTTAGGGAAAATTAAGCTAAAAGCATAAAGAAATACTATTTGATATCTACTAAAATGACTGAACCTACAAAGGCCGATGAGGCCGTGGAGCACACTGAACTCTTGCTCATTGCTCATGGTGGTGTAAAAGCAAGCTCCTACCTCACTCCCTGCATGCCCTAGCATTGACACACGCCTTCGGAAAGACTTCCGCCTGAATGTTGATAATGCTTTTTTCCAAAATGAACAAAGCAACACTGGAGTAAGCTCTGAAACACCGAGCTGGGCCTCTGTGGCTCCGTGCAGAACGTGACTTAATGCAGCAGATGACCCCAGAGCATGCTGAGAACAAAGCAGCTGAAAGGCAGCAAAAGCAAGAATTGCTAACTGCAGATAGTACCAATCTTTTTCCCTAAATTTCAGGGAAAAAAAACATACTTTCTGTCTTCCTGGGGACAGAGTCTATTCAGAGGGCCTCTGGACGCTGCCTTTTGGCAGCATGCACTGTTGATTATGGAATGACCTCCCTTTCATCCTGGATGCTTTGCCTTCTTATCTGTGTATTGGAGGGTTGAGAACGCTCTCAGTCATTGTAGCTCTGAATTAGGAAAATTATCCTTCAATTTTGTTTGATTAAAGACCATCCAGGCTCTATTTTCACAGTATGTTGCAAAGCTGTACTTTGGGGGATTTTGGCCTCCTGTCATGAATTCTCTTCCAGTCTGTCTTGGTGATGTAAAATTGCTCAGGTTAAACATAGCACCATTCATTCTTCTGAGTGCTGTTCATTTGTTTTTGTTTTTGTTTTTATGATCTGTCCAATAACTAAAGAAATTCTGCAATTCATTTCATGTATTTTCATCCTTTTGTTCATTAAGAATTGTGTTTCATTTTTAAGTTTACCCTGCAGCCTTTGCATTTAGACTCGTGGAGATGTTCAGTAGGAGGCTCTTTGAGAGAGTGAGCCACAAAGTCATTGATTTTCTACATCTTTCCATTTGTCTTCCATTTTAAACTAATTCTTTACATTTGGTTCAGAAATAAAGTTTTGCATTCCCCACGTTAAACCACTGTTGCCTAAAGCTGCTCGAGCAATAGATTTCTTGGATGGAAAATGTACCCTCGAAGTTAGCTCCATCTGGAAGGGAGGAATTACTGAGAACTTGTATTCCTCCTAATCAAGGTCTAGGTAAAAGTTCCCCAGGGGTTCCTAAACAGTGGGCATGACCACAGCCAACCAGTGAACCGATAAGAGGCATCCCATTTAGGGCTGAGCACTCCGCAGTCTCTGGACATTGGCCAGTGTGCCTCTGCTAATTAGCATCTACTTCAGAAGGAAGCGTCTCTGATGAGGGCTGAGATGCTTTAATCTCTGAGTAGCATTAAATCATTGGCTGTTGGTTTGCTTTTTCTGTTTAGCAGAATAATAGTAGTAGGTTCTCTCTCCTAAGGCCTAGGGCTTGTCTAGCCACAGGTTCTTGGCCCTGATCACAGCTCCAGCTATGAGCTCCATCTTGTGAAGTGGGCCTGAAATCCAAGGGGAGGCATTTCCTCTGTCTTTAGCATTTCACTACTGCATCCAGATTAAGAAAGACACCAACTTCCAGGATACCATGGAGGCGATCTCTGGATCTGGAGCTAAGTGGTGAGATTCGGCCTGATTACGATTTTGCTCCTTCTGCAGTTTTCGTGATGGTTGGTAGTTTGGTAGGTTGATTGGTTTTTATACCAAACCTCTAATTTATAAATATGAAATATTTTCATAACACATTGCAGTATAGTATAAAATATTAATGAAATTAAAAAATAAAGGAAATAAGGCCCCTGATATTTTCAAACATGTTGTATTATCTCTACGTAAAATTTAACTATCTGACTTCATAACTCTATTTCTTTCTTATGTGAAGCTCAGTGGTTTTAGTTTGTTTGTTTTAAAGCTTTTAATTGTAAGAAATACTTAGCTACTAGAAACTAGATGATAAATAATTATGGATCTTATGTGAGAACTATCTTAATGTCTTGGTTAAGTCACCATTTCTTTTATGGAGTTTATCAGATGAAATCCAAACAACAAAATTTAAAACTGAAGGGTAAAGATTGCTTATTTGCTTTAAAATTCTGTATTTATAGTTTTGCATAGTTTGTGTGTTTATGCTTTGGGTAAAAAGGTAACTCATTATTTTTCTTGTGACCAAATAGAATATTGATGTAGCATAAGGAGGGAAAGCTTTAGCTTGAGGGTTCATCCTGGGAAAAGCCTGGTGGCGAGGACTGAGGCGGCCGGTCGCTTTGTGTCCACAGTCAGGAAGCAGAGAGTGGAATGCTGATGCCCGGAGAATTCCTCCTTTTCCCCTCGTGTCTGGGATCACAGTCTATGTAGTCAGCTGGTGCCACCCACACTGAGAGAGAGTCTTTCGTCCCCAGTTAAACCTTCCTGGAAATACCCTCTTAGACAAACCCAGATGATTGTTTTCTATGTGACTGTAAACCTATACAAGTTGATAATGAAATCTAGGCCATGATAGGCAATTGTGGCTAATAGTGTTGATATGTACAGGCCGTGACTGTGGCCTCTAGTCTATTATTTTATTACCTGGAAGGATTTGTAATTTTTTACGTTGCCCCATTAAGTCTTAAAGCAGGAGACGATGGAATCTTTGAAGGGTCATCAGTGACTTTTCATAGAATTCTTCCATAATGAGCAGTCACGTCTTTCGTCACACATTGTTGTGCGGCTCAGTGATCTTTCTAGAAGTGACTCACTTTTCAGCATTGCTGACAGCTACAGTTTTTGTGTCTTCCACAGTGGGGCTCTGGATTTTGTACTGCAAGCTTGCTCAGTGGCTTCTGCACAGCAGAAGGACGGTGTCCATAGTTAGCAGTGTGAGCAACATTTTTCCTTTTCTTTATTTACCATGAGAAAAACTCTCTTGTTTTAGTTCAGAACTATAGACTTGTTTTTAAAAGTTTAATGAACTTAAGTAGAGCCGTAGGCGAATGATATAATTATCAACTCATGAGGGCCACAAAATATTGTCTGTTTGGAGAGAACGCCAAGCATACCAAGAGAGATAAAGGAATTTTGATAAATCTAAACTGCACCCTCCAAAGTACAGTTCCGAATTTCACAAGGCCACACAAGCTGGAGGGAAGGATCCTCTGTATGCCTGAGCACAGACTCCACCTGTGCTGCCAGCCTCTCTGGTTGCTGCAGGTATTTCTCATATGCGTCTCCTGTCCACATACAATCCAGGTAATTGGTTTTTTATTCCTCTAATTAGGTTGCTGCCATTTATTTTAATCCTGGCACTGTTGATGTTTTGGCCGGGGTGATTCTGCACTGTGGAGGGCTGTCGGCTGAGCTCTTGAATGGTCACCAGCATCCCTAACCTCTAGATGCCAGTAGCCGCTTCCTAGCCTCAGTGACAACAAGTGTCTCTAAGCATCGCGCGGAATCCCTGAGAGTACACTTGAGAAGCACGGTGTCTTTGTCCTCTCCCATCTCCTTGAAGGCCTGTCTCAGGTCTTTGTATATGCTAATACCTCAATTAAGTATTAGTGGAATATGATGAAATAAGTTGTGATTCTTCTACAATGCATTTTAACTGTGCGATTACATAATTACCGTTATGATGAATGCATATCTGTACACACCATGTCGGGAGCATTTCCTGGGCCCGCACCTCACTTCTGTAAAAGTGTGTTGGGTGCAGACTTCAACTCTGAAGGTCTCTTGGCAGTTAATGGCTGCTAGGGGGAGAGTGGCATTTTCTTGAGTTGTTCAGGCTTCAGCAAATAGCCGCCACTCATGGAATACACCAGCATTTTTAAAGGAGGAGGAGGGGAAGAAAAAGAAAAAGAAGAGGAAGAGGAGAAGAGGGAAGAAGAAGAGTCAATATTCAAATACTATTTAAAGAAGCGATGGGTAGATCTGAAATTCACTCTGCTGAGTCAAAGAAAGCAGACTTCAGACTTCTTCCCTAACACAGAGCCAGAGATTTTCTCCTGATACTGATATTTATTTCAGAGCAAGGGAGCCCACATGAGATGGTAAGGACCAGAGTAAACACAAGAATATTCAAAGAGGCTGAAACAAGGAGGAGCTTTTATAAACCGAGGAGAGGGCTGCGTTTGCATAGTGATTAGCAAGGGGAGCCGGAGTGACCAGTCTGGGGTGGAGCAATTCTGGGTAGGCATGCATGCTTGTAAGCTGCTTTTGTATGAAGGTGGCCTCCAGGCCAGTGTGTGGCCCTGACAGTCTTTGGTCATAGGTGCACTCTGCCAGTACTACACAATCCAAATCTACTCAACACCTAAGCCCTGTTTATTAAACAATAAAACAGAAACCCAGTTGCTAAGTCTCCAATGAAGGGCCACACCAAATTAATCCACGTTCAATCAGAACTAAACTCCCTTTCCAGTGTATTATCAGAAGTGATTTACTCTTGATGGAATGTTTTTCAACTGGATCATTTCTGTTCTTCCACAGTTTTAAACATGGATACGATGGATTTTAGTCTATTTCATTCCCAAACACCCCCCCACCCCGCTCACCCCCATCCCTCTCCTGTTGAAACCCTTCTTCCCAACAAGCTTTTCTTTCTTTATTTCCCTCCGGGACTGACAGAAGTGACTCCGGTTTATATGGACAATATTCACATGTCTTAGCAATAGCCAGCCACAGAATGTGCAGCCAAAGAGGACTATACATTTCAGATAAAAAAGGCAGGCAGGCAGGCAGACAGGAAGGCAGGCAGGCAGGCAGGAAGGAAGGAAGGCACGCAGGCAGGCAGGCAGGCAGGAAGGCAGGCAGGAGGCAGGAGGCAGGAAGGCAGGCAGGCAGGCAGGAAGGCAGGCAGGCAGGCAGGAAGGCAGGCAGGCAGGCAGGAAGGCAGGAAGGCAGGCAGGAAGGAAGGCAGGCAGGCAGGCAGGAAGGCAGGAAGGCAGGCAGGCAGGCAGGAAGGCAGGCAGGCAGGAAGGCAGGCAGGCAGGCAGGAAGGAAGGAAGGCAGGCAGGCAGGAAGGCAGGCAGGAGGCAGGAAGGCAGGCAGGCAGGCAGGCAGGCAGGAAGGCAGGAAGGCAGGCAGGAAGGCAGGCAGGAGGCAGGAAGGCAGGAAGGCAGGCAGACAGGAAGGAAGGCAGGAAGGCAGGCAGGCAGGCAGGCAGGAAGGCAGGCAGGAGGCAGGAAGGCAGGAAGGCAGGCAGGCAGGAAGGCAGGCAGGCAGGCAGGAAGGAAGGCAGGAAGGCAGGCAGGAAGGAAGGCAGGCAGGCAGGAAGGCAGGCAGGCAGGCAGGAAGGCAGGCAGGAAGGAAGGCAGGCAGGAAGGCAGGCAAGGCAGGAAGGCAGGCAGACAGGAAGGAAGGCAGGCAGGCAGGAAGGCAGGCAGGAGGCAGGAAGGCAGGCAGGAAGGAGGCAGGCAGGCAGGAGGCAGGCAGGAAGGCAGGCAGGCAGGCAGGAAGGCAGGCAGGCAGGCAGGAAGGCAGGCAGGAAGGCAGGCAGGCAGGCAGGCAGGCAGGCAGGAAGGAAGGCAGGCAGGCAGGAAGGAAGGCAGGAAGGAAGGCAGGCAGGCAGGCAGGAAAGGCAGGAAGGCAGGCAGGCAGGAAGGCAGGCAGGAAAGGCAGGCAGGCAGGAAGGCAGGAAGGAGGCAGGAAGGCAGGCAGGCAGGCAGGAAGGCAGGAAGGAAGGCAGGCAGGAAGGCAGGCAGGCAGGAAGGCAGGCAGGAGGCAGGAAGGCAGGAAGGAAGGCAGGCAGGCAGGAGGCAGGAAGGCAGGAAGGAAGGCAGGCAGGCAGGCAGGAAGGCAGGGCAAAGCAGGCAGGAAGGCAGGCAGGAAGGAAGGCAGGCAGGCAGGCAAGGCAGGAAGGCAGGAAGGCAGGAGGCAGGCAGGAAGGCAGGCAGGAAGGAAGGCAGGCAGGCAGGAAGGCAGGCAGGAAGGCAGGCAGGAAGGCAGGCAGGCAGGAAGGCAGGCAGGCAGGAAGGCAGGCAGGCAGGAAGGCAGGCAGGAAGGCAGGCAGGAAGGCAGGCAGGCAGGAGGCAGGAAGGCAGGAAGGCAGGAAGGCAGGAAGGCAGGCAGGCAGGAAGGCAGGAAGGAAGGCAGGCAGGCAGGCAGGAAGGCAGGCAGGCAGGAAGGCAGGCAAGCAGGAAGGCAGGCAGGCTGGAAGGCAGGCAGGAAGGCAGACAGGCAAGCAGGCAGGAAGGCAGGCAGGCAGGCAGGAAGGAAGGAAGGGGAAGGGGAGTCTCTAGCATTGCTTTTCAGAAAGTTGTTAACTGATTCTACGGTCTGGAACTTTATAAAAGAATGGCCTTGCATTTTAAAGGATTCGCTTTCTTTTCCGTTGCCGGAGGACAGTTTTGTAAGACAACCCGTCAGCCTCTGCTGGGAGCAGCCTGACCCTGTGTGGTCACACGGGGTGGCAGCACTTTCGTCACGCTCATCTTCTGGGCACAAAAGAACAAGCAGGCCTTGAAAGTGAGGCTGCTTATATTCCCATATTAGCCAGAAGTCTTCTTTGAGTGAAGAATGTGCTTCCATGTCTTCATCTTTCATATGGAGACCATGATGCCTATTTCCAAAGATGGTCAGGTTTATGGGTGATTAATGTGAATGTGTTAGAAATGTGGCCAGTGCCCAGTAAGCGCCAAATGCACCTTGTCTGTTACTATCTAATCCAGAAGTGTTCGACAACCCAGTAAAATTCAACCGTGTTAGAAAAGATGTTGGAGAAAACTTATTCAGTATTTCAAAGTAGAATGTTAAAGACACATTTGCTTTCACTCCTTTTCCCTGCCTGTGTGTGAGTTAGAGGGTCAGAATGTCGGCTTTGTGGGCTTCCCAGACAGTGATGCGGCGATACAGAGGCAGGTGGTGAAGGAGGCCACAGCTGGGGCAAGGGAGACTGCAGGCAAGAGCCCAGGGAGGAAGGCAAGTCAGGATCAAGGACTTGTAGAGTGCACGCATCCTTGGGATGTAGTCTCGGTCCAGGACCATCCACCCATGCGTGTCTGAGTCAGTGCTGGTTGTACTGAAGAAGGGGTGCCTCCTTTGAAAGTTTTCAGGGGGACTTAGTGTTACCTAATTTTGCAGAGCCCAGATAAGCTTCTTCACCATATTCGTCCCTCGTGTCTGTCCAGATCCTCCCTGCTCTCGTGTACAGAGAAGGATGCTGGGGATAAGAGGCAACGTAATATTCCAGATCTTTTCCTTAAGGTTTATTGTCCTCTTTCCTACAGCATATTGAGTAATTTCGCCTGAGAGGACGCTTCTTTTTAAATTAGCACTCATTTCAAGTAGTGTCTATCCATCGACACTCTTGAGCTATATTAATGACATATCAGAAATCAGTATGGCTTTTGAAGCTTACTTATCCTAAATTGGGGGATAATTTGTAAAATCGCAATTCTTATCCTTAAACTTAAGTAGAAGATGCTCTCCTAAAAGTCAGTTTAGATGAAAACTTGTTGAAAAGAAACTCACCCCTCAGCTGGCCCAGCAGCGCCCAGGTGGGGAGCCGCAGGGTGGAGGTGGGGGGTATTGTGGTTCTTACCACACTTCCACACCTGTCTTAGGTCAGAGCCCGGAGCCAACAAGAGTGAGACCAAACTCCCAGGAGAGGCCATCAGAGGAGCATTCTCTCTTTTAATGCAAGGGTCGTGACATTTTATGGGGTTCAGGTAGAGGAGGGTTTTTAGTACTCAGGGGTAAAGGCCGCTGGTTAAGACAGGGTTGCTGAGCTAGGCATATCCCAGGGAACAGAGACTCAGGTAAGCAATTCAGCCAATTGCAGCCCACCTTTTGAAGGGGGTGGAGTTTTGCTGTGGCTTGTGGTGTGAGCACAGAGACTGTAAAGGGGAGGGCTAGGGGTCCTGCCAGCTCCTCACGCCAGGGCTGGGGTTCTAAGTGCCCTCAACCCACAGCTTCTATGTGACCATTTCCACAAGAGCACCACAGAAACTGTGTTCTGGTAATCAGTCCTATGAAAGTTCACATCTCTATGTTCATTCCATTTGTGAGACCGTGAAGATAATGAGAGTCATTTATGCACCACTTACAACAGGGTACTGGAACAATTTTTTGAAGCATTTTAAGAGAACCTATTACAGTAAGAACATTGAAATGTAGGGTCCATTTTAATGTCCATCTGACTACTCGCTTCCAGCTCTGCAACGGAGGGTCAGTGACTGATCTTGTGAAAGGATTTCTGAAGAGGGGAGAGAGAATGAGCGAGCCTTTAATCGCATATATTTTACACGAAGCACTAATGGTAAGGCCATTCCAATTCTTTGGGCAATAATTAGTACAGAGTCATGTGCAGTCTGAATGTTTAGCATAGACAATCAGATGCTTTCCATTGGAGTCAACTTTGAAAAAGGATCCTGATTTCTGCTCTTGTATTTTATTTAATTTTGAAAAAGATGGAAAGTATATTTTTCTAATAGTTATGTTTTTATTTGACACTATCTTAAATAACTGCATTTAGAATATTTTCCAAATGGATTTGTTGGAATCAACACGTTTTTAAGACTTTGGAGGGCCAGTGAGATGGTTTGGCGAGTAACGGTGCTTGCTTCCAGACCTGTGGACCCGAGTTCCATCCTGGGACTCAAATAGTGGAGGAGAGCAGACTTCCACAAGTTGTCCTCTGACCGCCACACGCACACATACAGACACGCTCACGATACAAAACGTTAATTTTTGAATGCTGATTTGATCATGTGCTTGCTATTGATTCTGCACAAATGCACCACCTGAAGAAATGTTTCTTTGTTTTCCACTTTAAGAATCATTATATACTTTCCACCTTCCAGGGACTTCAACATCTGCATAACCACAAAACTATCCACCGTGATGTCAAAGGGGATAACATTCTGTTGACCACTGAAGGGGGAGTAAAACTAGTCGATTTCGGTAAGTTTCCTTGAACGTGCAAGAGAAGGAACAAGCGTGATATTATCTCTTTCCAACAGGCTCACCTCTTCTGACTTGAAAGTAGGAAAACAAGCTGGGCAGTGGTGGCACACACTTTTCATCCCAACATTCAGGAGACAGAGGCAGGCTGACCTCTGTGAGTTTGAGGCCAGTCTGGTCTACAGAGTGAGTTCCAGGACAGCCAGAGTTATGACAGAGAAACCCTGTCTTGAAAAACAAACAAACAAATAAAACCCAAAAAAACAAAAACAAAAAAACAAAAGTAGGAAAACAAGTCAGCATCTCAAATTCAGATAATTTGGCAGAGGAGCCTCCCAGCGTCTGAGTCACCCAGCTTAGCGCACATAACGTATGCATATGTTTATACGCAGTTTACCCTCCGGGGCAGGCAGCATCCCAGATAATTGTTCTAAGCCTATTAGAGAATACACTGCTCTCTGCCTGCGATTGCTTTATAAAGGGCCGCATGTCCAAACCCAGGATTTTGAAATGAGGGCAGCTCTTCAAAGACCACCAGAAAATATCCCTGCCCCCTAAGCAGGAGACACGGGAAAGATGTTCCTGAGATTCTATGTGTCCTATCACGATGCCCAAAAGGTCTTTATTCTCCTGTGACCAAGGTGCTTGTGTGAAGAAGGCACAGGTGAACAAAGAATCGGGGAGGTCCTGGATGACTTGATTGAGCCAACAAACAATCACTCTGGTGCCTGACTCTCCTCCATTATTCAACATAGTAAAGTTCCATGTTTACTAAGCCAGTTTTGTTTCTGTGCGGGAGCCCAAGACACATAATGTGTGCTTCATCTGGACAGATGTTTTTCACTTTGGAGGTGATTCTGTACTTTGCCATGTTTGCACTTCTAAGCCTGTGACAGTGGAGACAGTACCCAGACACTCTCCCCTTTCCTCCCTGTGTGTCCAGACAGGCAAGACGCCCCACCTTGTTCTTCAAGCTCCTGTGCATTTCTTTATTTTCAGTTTGATCACACAGAATCATTTTGTCTTTTGAGGTAAATTAACACACTTAGAAATTCTATTCTGTAGAGCTGCTTTGGGCATAGCAGTTCACTGAATATAAGTTAAATCAACAAGCTTTTTCTTCTTTCATTTTGCATTCTAGTAACTGAAGCTCAACAAAATTAACTGACTAATTTTAGAAATGACTGCAAAATCCACTTCCATAATGCCCTTGTGTTTTGAATTAGCTCAGGCTTGACTTTCAAATCATGTAGAAAGGCATGGATCATCGGTTCTCAACCTGTGGCTCGTGACCCCTCTGGGGGTTGAAGGACCCTTTCACAGAGGTCTTAGGCGACCCCCATCTGCCTATCAGATATTTATATTGTGATTCATAACAGTAGGAAAATTACAGTTATGGAGTATCAACAAAAATAATTTTATGGTTGAAGGGCACCACAACATGAGGAGCTGTATTAAAGTGTTGCAACATTAGGAAGGCTGAGAACCACATGCTGGATGAAGAGCATTCCCCACCCAGTATGCATTGCAGGGTCTTGTTTATCTCACCTGAATTTTTGCAAACTGCTGAGCAGTGGTGAAATTGACAGTGAACACCTGATTCATAAACTGAGTGCAGCCAGTCTGTGTTGCTGATTGAGCTCAAAGCTGTATGATTGGATGACCAGGCAGGCTAAGGTGTAATAAGGGCTTTTCATTTGAAATTCCAAATAACAAGAGCAGTGAAACACTCTGCTCCATTCCTCCACAGGCAGGAGCATCATATCCATGCTAACACACAACCAGTGGAGAACTTGATATTGACCTTAAGAGCTCATAACTCCTGTGCTCTCAAATGCGTACTATAAATTGAAAGATGTTTAAAAACAGCGACAGGTAAACATCTTCTCCAGGAAGTAGAGAAAAAAATCTGATAAGCCACGTGGCCTTGACAAATGTGCTTTCTGAGATATTTTCCTCAATTAAAACATTTAGATTATAAGTAAGATGATTGTTTTTGTTCTTGTTTTGTTTGAGTTTTTTTTTTGTTTATTTGTTTGCTTTGTTTTGTTTTTGTAGTGGAAAGCCTTGTATATGCCAGACAAGCAACTTTTGCTCCCAGCCCTAGGTAACCTTGTATATGCTATGGTTATAAATTGGTATACATGGCTAAAAAACAAAATGAGAGCTTTGGTTTTAGGTTATTTTGTTTGTAGACTTAACAATCATTAGAAAATAAGGACAGTTGTCTAGTAAATGTTTCCTGGTGTCTAATACCCAAGTCATAGAATTTGCATGAAAGTAATGCTTGTATTTTTCTTCTCTATGGCAAGCAGCTACAGGATTCGGTTCATTAAAATAATCAGTAGGTCTTTTTATGTATTAAAACCTGAGGGTGGTTGGTATGCACTATACAGCAATGTTCTTTGACAGCCGAAGAATTAAGATGTAGTAAAACACGAATTGTAACATCTAACCCAAAAGCAATATCCTTAATTTATGTGTAAACCAAGTTTTCAGAGATGGCTGCTTCTTGAAGCAAAAGGATTTAGAGTAAATTTTACTTTAATTTCTTGCATCCTGAAGTGTACTCTTCATTAGGGGACACTGACGATAGTAGGTGGCTGTTACTCTAGGTCATGTAGCACATTGAAGGATTCAGAAGTTAAGTACCACCAGTAAAAGAGAACATGCAATGTTTGTCTTTCTGGGTCTGGGTAACTTCGCTCCGTGAACTATGTTGTACTTTCATCTATTTACCTAAAAATCTCATGATTTCATTTTTCTTTACACACGACTATTACTCCAGAGTGTGTATGCTCCACAGTTTTATTATCCATATGTAGAAAGACAGTTAGGTTGTATCCATTTCCTAGCCATTGTAAAGCGGAAATGAACATCACTGAGCATCTGTGAAGGATGTTGAGTCCTTTGGGCTTATGCCGAGCAGTGGTATAGCTGGGTCATACGGTAGGTTTGTTTTTAGTTTTTTGAAAATTCTCTACACTGGTTGCCAGCGTGGCTGTACCAGTTTGGATCCCACGTGCAGCGAATGAGGGTTCGACCCTCTTCTCCCACATTCTCCACAGCACTTGCTGTCAAGCTCTTTCCTCGACCTTAGCCATTCTGACTAGGGCATGATGAAATCTCAAAGTAGTTCTAGTTTACATTTTCCTAATTACTAAGGATGTTGAACATATCTTAGACAACTTTTATCCATGTCTATTTTTATTTGGAAAATTCTGTTAAGATCCATAGCTCAGGTTTTCATCGAGTCCTTCGTTTCGGTGACTCTTTGTCTCTTGGGTTCTTTATAGACTCTGGATTTTAATTCTCCGACAGATATATAGCTGGCAATGATTCTCTCCCACTCTGTAGGCTTCCTCTTCACTTGATTAGTTGTTTCTTTAGCTTTACGGAAGCGTTTTAGTTTTACGAGGTGCCACTTGTCAATCGTTGGCTAATTCCTGAACACTTAGAAACCTACTCAGAAAATCCTTGCCTATAACTGTGTCTTGGAGAGAGCTGATGCATTTTCTTCCAGCAGTTTCAGCATTTCATGTTTCACATTGGAGTCTGTGATCCACCTGGAGCTGATTTTTTTTTTTTTTTTGCCATGTGATAGATATGGGTCTACTTTCATTCTTTTACTTGTGGCAAAGCTAAATAGACTCCGTAGATTATATATACAGGCGTGCATATACATATATATATTATTGTTACATGCGTATACATATGCACATACGTATATACGTATATACGTATATACGTATGTGCATATGTATACGCATGTAACAATAATAATTAAAGAAACAATGGATTGGGAAGGGGAGTCACAGCTAGGAGAGGGAGGGACAAGAACAATGGAGATGCAGTGCTCACGCATGAATTCTCAAAAGCATAAGACTATTTAAAAATAAGAATATTTGCATTTCATCTCCTACTCAGTGTTATAAGCGTATTAAGTATCTGACACATGGTTGTTTAATTATAAAAATCAGAATTTCTAGGTGTCCCTGTTTCTAATCAATAGCCCTTTACTATGACAAAGCCAGTTTTACTTTAAATATTAAGAAATTTAATTACACAAAAAGTAGGACTTAGCTTGCTAATACTAAGCATAAACATAGTCTGTCTGAAAAGAGTTTTTGTTGTTAAGTGAGACACAGTATTTCAGAAAACCACCAGACCCCTTAGAGAGCCGAGAGACTAGTGAGCTGGTAAACATTTTTAATGAGCTGTGTCAGCAGTCACGGGCGCATGATCAGTCAATAAATAAAATGAGGTCCCAGGAGATCAGCTTCTTTAGGCAGGTCAACTAATGTTGAAAAAGCAATCCTTATTTTGAATAGAAAATGAAAAAGAGACTCAGTTTGAAGGCAGCCCCCAGCTTTCCTCTGTGTGGATTTTCCCTGGGGAACTCCATTTCTAACAGGGCACTTAGCATTTCAGAACAGGAGTATGAGATGCACATTCCTGATTTATTTAGACATCGTTCTTATGACAGAATAGTTTATGGCTTTAAATCTCTCATTACTCACATGCCCCATTTTATACTAAATCCCTAATGCATAATGTAGGTCAAAGAGAAGCGGTGACTTAGTCATTAATAAGCCACTTGTTAAGATCAAATGAGGAAGGTGAACTTGAACTCTAAAACTAGAAGTACCCTTCTTTCTTCTTAAGAATTCAGAATGAGAGCCATTAGTAGGTGGGACAGGCAAGCACTGGGGAGGGGATACAGTTTGTCTCACAGTTTAGCTCCTGGCAGAGGTAAGGAAGATGTCCACGCCAGGAGGATGTTAGTCATGGTGGCATGGGATGGGGTGTTGGGTCCCTACGTGGAACAAGAAGGGCCGCTATGAGGATGGTGGTAGTGATGTCAGGTGGGTTTTCAGGCCTAAAGTGAGGTGAAGATAGCATCTGCATGGGGTGAGGATGGAGACTGGAGCAGCATCTGCATAGGGTGAGGGTGGAGACTGGAGCAGCATCTGCATGGGGTGAGGGTGGAGACTGGAGCAGCATCTGCATGGGGTGAGGGTGGAGACTAGAGACTGCAGCCCTGGTCTCCTCAGGAAATCAATCAGGACAATAGGAGCCAGGCTTCTGCCCAATACAGAAAAGAATTCCAACTATGAAGAGGGATATATATAATACAAGTCCCATGGTCAGGAGCGTTCAGCCAACACAAACCAGATAGACTTCATGATTTTTTAAACAGGGAGAATGTAAAGTTGGGTGTTTACCGAGGTGGGAGAGGACCTAAGAGGAGTTGGGGGAGGGGAATGAATGTGATCAGAACGTGTGAAATTTTCAAAGAGTAAATAAAAGCATTGTTTTAAAATCCAGTACGTGTACTATGAAATGTGCATGCGTATAAATTCCCTCTCCATCTCCACTAATGAAGAGCACACCACTCAGATGGATCTTGGTTCTAAAATAACAGTTCCCAACTAAGAGGAAGCTGAGGCTTTTCAAGAAAGAATAATTTCAGGGCTGTTTAGGATAGCCTGGAACTGACTTTGTCCAGAACACTAAAATATTTGTCTATGAGTGAGGACACATGTCAACGACACGCAGATGCCCACCTGGAGCAGGGCCCACTCCCCACATCTGGCATCGTTTGTGCATTAAAATGATACTAATGATGTGATCGTAGAAATCTGTTGGGCAAAACCAAAGTCCACTCACCCATGCTGGCATACACACGCACATGGAGAGATGAGCGAAGGAAGAGGTACAGAGAGAAGCAGTAGAGGGGTTTGAAGTCACCACCTGTCACCACAGTAATAATTAATCTATCTAATAGATGCCTGTGCTAGTAGATTAAAAATTTTATTAGAAATAGGGTAGCCTCATAGACTTGAAGTACCTGTCCACAAAATTTCTAGCACTCACGAAGGAAAAGGAGAGACTTCGTGAAGGAGAAGTCTACAGACAAGTGTCAATCAAGCGGCAAGACTGAACATGACCGGTCACAGGAAAAACCACAATAAGGTGTACTGGCGGGATGGGCCCTGTGTCACATCCACGGTATTACCGCCAAAGCTCCAATCATGACATAGTTTCCACCAGTTCAAACTGGGGAGTAGTCTATGGACTAACAGGCCTAAGATTTGAAAAAACACCTGAGTTTTGAGATTCACAGGATAACAAAGGAGCAAGTCAGGCTGTAGATCACAGAGACTGGGCAATGCAGAAAGCGAACGTGATCCTGGGTGGATTTTGTTTTTGTGGTGATGGGCAGTTTTGGTACTATTGTTGAAACTCGGGGTTTGCAGATTACATGATAGAAATGTATGAATTAGAACCTAGCAATTTTGACGATTTTAAGGTAGGAATATCCTTATTTGTAGTAATTACAGACTGTTTAGGGCTGGACAGGACATTGTTTGGGGCCATTTACTACCAAATGACGCAGCCATTAAAAAACAAAAACTAAATGAAATGAAAACCTTGTATCACTTTCACCAGCTTTTTAACTAACCTTCAATCCTGGCACTTGGAGGCAGAGGCAGGCCAGGCTGGCCTACACAGTGAGTTCCAGGCTAACCACGGCTTGAGAGCTATTTCTAAAAACAGCTACAGCAACGATGTGAACACAGGGACAGCACCTTCCTCTCAGTCTGTGTGCTCGCTGAGACCTGTATCTTGTCCTGCTGTTCCAGCCGTTCCAGTCATCCTGTAGGGTCTGTACACTAAGCAGAACCCCTTCTGCTTCCTACCCGGAAAGCTCTAGTCAAAATCGCCCCGCTTTCCTTGACCCGGGAATATCTGAATTCCTCCATTTTCTTAGGGGATGATACCTTAGCAGATATAGAATTCTTGAATAGGCGAGTTCTAATAATTTTAGTTCATTACCTCTGGCTTCTGCTAAGAGACGGACCCTCAATCTTGCCAGGGTTCCCCGTATGTGGAGAGTCACTTGACTCATGCTTTTCCAGGATTCTGTCTCAGACGGCCTTGGTGAAGGCCTGAAGGAATAGCAGTGTCCCCCCTTTAAAGTCTCTTAAGCTTCGTTCGTGTTTACATCCACGTCTTCCATAGACTTTGGAAACATCTTTCGAACAGTCTTCCTCCTTTCTTGCTCTTCTCCTTCTTGACTTCCTACTGCGCATCTATGTGTCTACTGCACAGTGTCTTATAAACTCCTAGACTCTGTTCACCCCAGTCTCCTGTTGTGTTCCCATGACTGATCATCTCAGCTGTCTTCCTTCAAACCCACTGATTCTTTTACCAGCTCAAATCTTGAAATCTTCTGTACTTTTCACTTAAGAGTATATTTAGTTACTTTTCTCTCGTGGCTGTGGTGAAATATCAGATGGAAACAGGCTCACATCTTAAGAGAGTACAACCCAGGTGGTAAAGGATTTGTAGAGGCAGGAATTTACAGGTAGGAATCCTCAAACCTAGGAGACGAAGAAGCAGAGGTCAAAAAGCACTAGCACTCAACTTACTTTCTCCTTTCCACCTTTATGGGGCTACAGCCCCATGGTACATTGCCACCTACATATGAGGTGGGTCTTCCCTCTCCGCCTAAACCCCTCTGGAAACGCTTGTACAGACAACCCAAGGGTAGGCCTCATTAATGCTCTAGGTGTTTCTCAGTTCAGTCAGTATGACACTCAACAATTAACTATCACAAAGCGTTTCTTCTTAGGCTTTTAAGAATCGGTCTGCAATTTCATTTAGACCCACGTATTTCCGTGTCTTTGTTTAGTTCTTTGAACATGGGTGGCTATTCCTGCTCTAAGCCTTTGTTTTTCAAGCGCACGATCATTCCGTTCTTTCTTAGGCATGCTTTTTGTGGGCTTGTTATTTTTTTTCTTTGCCATAATTCCCTGTGTCCTTTGTATGCCTTTGGATATGTTTTTGCTACTGAAAACAGATCTTTAAGTCCAATGCTGTAGCAACTCTTGTAGCAGTGTGCTGCTGTGGAGGCTCAACAAGGATGACAAGGAGGCATCCTCATAGCACAAACCCTGCCAGACCTCAGCAGAGGGAACCACCATCATGGCAAATGCCATAATTGACAGTGGAACCCTGCGACTATAAGCTCGGGTGTTTTTATTGATATAGAACTTCTCGGGTGTTCTACCGATAGCACGTGCAGATCATGAGCAATCAAACATCTCCCGCATAAATCCAACACCTGCAGACAATACAAAATGCCATGGCCTAGGTAGCCTCCCACCCAACACTGCCCAAAACAATTATTTTACACATAACTAAAAATAAACTTCCACAACAACTCTAAAAAGAAGATTCTTCTCTTTTTCCAGGGTTTGCTGATATAAGTGTGCGCACACATGCTTTGCATGCTTTCTCTCTGCCGAAAGTCACTCCAAAATATAAGCTAAAATCTTCTTAGGCTCTTTTAAAATCTGTTATTTATTTTCTTTTATAAGTCCCTGCCTTTGTCTTAAACTTACATTTTCTTTTTCAGAGGTCGGGATCAGATCCTGGGCCTCACACATGACAGACGAGCACTCTACCCCTGAGCTATATCCCGCAGCACACTAAACCCAGCTATATCCCCCAGCCTCATGATTGCTTCTGAGTGTTCTAGGCTTGAATTTTCTGCCTCTCAAAAAATGAAGACGTTCAAGAGGGACACACTAGATAAAAGTCATCTTTAGCTTTAGGCATCAGTGGAGTTGAACTTGCAGCCATGGGGGCATGGGGGTGGGCAACTCCAAAGCTACAGCAGAGCTCCTTCCCACCCATCCAGAAAGAGCTGCAGAGGGCGTGGGCTGATTTCCCCAAGGACACAACATCTGGTTCTCCTAAAGCAACAGCTAAAATGTCTATGACCTAACAAAACTCATTCCACAGAATTGGCTCACAAGGGGACTGGGGACTCTTGGGAAGCCCCAAATTTTCAGTGTAAGCTAGCTAGGAAGCATGTAGTCCAAGTCCCAAGGGTGACTGCTGGCGGTGTCCCTCCTTTCCTCGGATGTTCAGCCTTCATCCTGTGAAGACCTCCAGCTGATGAGTAAGGCCCGCCCACGCTGCAGAGGCATTATCTGTTTATAATCCAGAAAGTTAAATGCTGATTTATCCAAAAAGCCCCTCTACAGAAATATCCACAATAATGTGTGTCCAAGTGTCTGTGTACCAGAGCCCTATCAATTAGACACATGACATTAAATGTCACACTGTCTTAATCCGAACTGCAGAAAGATGCAATTAGTTAGATAATGTGATGTAGTCTATGGTCTTTTACAGTAAAAAAAATAAAAAATAAAAAATAAAAAAACTCTCTCTCTCTCTCCCTCTCTCCCCCCCCTCTCTCTCTCCCTCTCTCCCAATTCAGCTCTTATTCATCCACTTTTGTCATTGTTGTTGTTCATTGTTTCTAGAATTTTGCTGTAGGGCTTGTAGCATGTCTGTTTAAAATTGTCTTAGAAATAATATATTAGATTTCTGCCATCTCCTTAAAACCCTGAAGAAACTCCTGAACACCAGTATAAATGCTGCGTGTCTTTCTTCCTGGAGTTGGGACCCGTACAATAGAAACAGCCGGCGAGGCTTGTTGCCTGCGCCTAGAATAGCCTGAAAATTTCCCAGCAAAGCAAAAGGCTGAAGTTGATTAGCATGAGCCTGTGTCAGGTCCCTGTGGCTGTGGCTCTGAGTGGATTGTTGCCCTGGCTGTGCCAGTGCCCTGGCTGTTGAGCCCTGATCTCTCTTTGGCCTCCTGTTCCTTTCCATGGTGTCTCACTAACTTTTCTGCCTGGAATTTTCCACCCTTCAGCATCTTCTCTCTTGAGGTGGTTATGTAACTATTCACTTTGGTGACTTATTCCTTTCGTAACTCCCTGGACAAAATGCCTTTCCTAATCTTTTTTACTTCCTGGGGCTACTGAACTCATACTTTGGATCCTTGTAGCCTTTTAAAAGTAATTTATGCCAATTTTCCATAGTTTTGTGCTTTTAATCCTCTTAGCTGTTTCTCTTATGAGAACTTACGGTAAGTAAAAATGCAGCTAACCCTCAAAAATGCTTCCTCTCAGCTCTATTTCACTCACCTAAAAGTTAGACTTTGTGACAAGGTCTTAATATCTGTGGGTAAAATGATCCTGACCTTAATGGGTACTTCGAAAGCATCTCGAATGTGGGATTTAGCAAATGCTCTCCTGGTTCCTGCTGTCTCAGAACTGGATGCCTGTTATTAATGTTATAATCACCCAATATTCTCCAGAACCCCTTTTTATACGTAGTTGCATTTTTCACTTAATTTGTGTCTTCGTGTTGTCCTTGTATACCACTGTTTGCTCCTGGAGGAGTGATGTGTGTGGCGTGTTCTTTCTCAAAGAGCTTAGCAGGCACCAAATGATGCACGAGACTCCCAGGGTGCTGTATTCTGTTACCTGAGTCCTGCCCAGTGGTGTTTGTAGGGTTATCAACACCAGTGTGTGCGTAAACTGTTGTCGGCATTCAGGAATAGTTATAGCTCTGTCAAGTTATTATCATAATGCCAGCCCTTAAAATGGCTGTCAAAGTGTTTCTTAGTATTTTCCACCTTCTTTGTAAATGAATAGAACTGCCTGTATTTCTACAGGCAGAGAGCTTATTTAGCATTTTCTTATCATTCAAGCTATTTGATCAAAATTCTTGGAAGCCAAGTGTTTATCTCGGAAAATCCTTAATGCCATAGTAACATAAACTAGAAATGTAATGTGAATTCCTGTAAATCCAGAGCCTCTCAGCCTTAAAAATTCAAGATTGCTTATTGTCCTTGTGAATTTGCTATTTAAGGTCTAAGCCTACTGGAACTTTACATTGAGGTTTCCTTTGTTCTAAGCAGTAACTCTGACCAACGTTAAACCAGGATGCTGCAAACAGCACTGGCTGCCCGCAGAGCCCAGGGAGAAGCTGAGGTGTGGTCTCCCAGGGCAGCTGTGCCTGCCCTGGACCTCAGCAGGACCCTTCTGGGTGGAGTCCCAAGGCCTGCTTGACTGAGCTCTGATACTCTGCTCCCTAGAGTGCCTCTATTCATGACTCCCATTTTTACGAAAAATAATGACATGGCAGGTCACATGCCATGCTTCTAGATTCTGTCCTTAACATCTTCCCATTTACATTACCTGTGTCATATAAAAGGAAGCTCTTTCTCAGCCATTTTTCTCTATAAACCCTAACACTAGGTCAGATGTGACCACTTACCAAAAAAAATGCCAATTTCGTTGATTAGCTTAAAAATGTCACTTTCCTGTCAGGAACAAAACTTGATTTCGATTTTTTTACTTGGTTATGTGTGGCCTTCTTTCCTTCCTCTTTACATCTCATTTAAATAGCATTAGAACTCTTAGGCTATCTTTATCAAATTGAGACAAAATTAATTACCAAAGGCGAAATATAATTCAGTTTTTCATAAGTAATTGAATACTTTAGAGTAAACTCTAGAAAATTTATAATCATTTTACATTAATTTTTAAATGCCATTTATATACGTTATTATGCTGCTACACAATCCATTCTTAATTACATTGCCTTCAGTTCAGAGAAGATATAAAACAAAATAGAATTCTTAGAGTTACGTTTAATTTTTCTCAGCTACAAGACGCATGGAACGGAGTTAGAGGGTGTACTTTGGAAAGGATGGATTATGGATTAGTGCCTTTCCCCCAGACATTCTGTTGGGAAATGGTAAGGGTGAGCTTTTAAGAATTTATTAGATAATTGCCCTTGAATTTGAAAAATGATTTATAGTAAAGATGTTTTCTTTAAAATAAATAGTGTTTTGCAGGCAAATTTAAAGAGAAAGTTCATTAGAGGAAGAAACTACCAGAGTTGGAGCCTAGACCCCACCAGGCTGGCCAAGAATTCCGCCATGGAAGTGTCCAGCTGGTCAAATCTGGCCTTTTAACTTCACAGTAAAAAGCAGATGTTATCTTGAAGGAATGAAGTCTCAATGAATGATTTCCTCTACTGGGCTCACTGGGAGGGGACTTGACTAAGCAGGACATCAGAGAGTGAGGGCTGTGGCTTGTGTGGAGGCAGTGAAGATAGAAGCCAGGAGTACTGCAGCTTTGGAAGTGGCCGAGTTCCCTACACAGGAGCCAGAGTGTGTATGAAAATAAGGGAGAGACCTTAATCCACATTTAAATGAAGTTGAAAAGGAGTTATTTCTAGCCAGGTAGAAGTAATAGAATGATGATTAGAGTGTTTGGTTATACCTGTCCATTATAGTTTATAATCTCTCTAAAAGAAAAAAAAACTGCTTCTAATTAGATGGTCATTGGCAGAGTAAGATCATGTGTGTGTTTCAGAAAGCAAGAGGAAGTGGTTGTGAATGTTTTAATCATAAAGAAACATTAACCATTACAGGAGATAGATATGTTTAAATTGATTTAAACATTGCAGTGTATATGTATATTAAAACATCATGAGGTATCTCACAAATATGCATAATTTTGTGGACTTTTTGTTTTGTTTTGTTATTTTTGAGACAGGGTTTCTCTGTTGTAACTCTGGCTGTCCTGGAACTCACTCTGTAGACCAGGCTGGCCTTGAATTCACAGAGATCCACTGGCCTCTGCCTCCTGAGTGCTGGGATTAGAAGTATGCACCACTACCTCCCAGCAATTTTATGGATTTTTGATCAACTTTAAATTAAATTTTTTAAAAAGAACAGATGCTATAGCAGGTGTCAATTTAGGTAGATGTTTGCAGTTTGAAACTTTCAGGCAGATGACATGTAATTTGAATAAAGTTAATAAATGTAAAGGAATGGTATGTGTAAATTCTCAATTCAACTTCTATAAAACATTCCTTGGTTCACTAGAATGTGTTCAGGGTAAAGAATAGGATAGGAAACTCCATTCAAATAATAAATGCATGTCACACTGTGTGGAAATAATAGTTTCCTATATACACTATCAGAAGAGATAGACACCAGTGTGACGGGCAGGACAGAAGCCGCCATGAGGTAAGCTAAGACTTAGGCCGGGTTCCGACTTGGATAGCGTTTGGGTATGGAAGATAGAAGCAGGACCATTCTGCATTTGGGCTAGACAGAGATCTCGATTCAGGCTCCTTCAAGGTGACGTTCAATTCCAGCAGCAGCTCTGAGGAAACAGACTTCTGATGGGAATTTGTAAGCAAAGGTATAGCAGTTAGAATCTCTTTACCTGAGTGACTAATGCAGGAAGCCATCTTGTCTTCTCTCCAGGTGTGTCTGCACAGCTCAGCAGCACCCGGCACCGCCTGAACACCTCGGTAGGAACACCGTTCTGGATGGCTCCTGAGGTCAGAGAGTTCTGAGGGTGACAGTTTAATATTATTAGACCCTTCAGCCTTTCCTTTTCACTGATACTTCTTCCTAAATGTGTTGGAATATGTCACAAGAAAATGTCTCCTGTGTGGTTTTAATGTGGGATTTTTATGTGGGCAAGGAGGAACATGGAGGATTCTGGGTAAACTGGAGGCGAAGGAATGCGTGAATAATAAAATATGAATGAGCAAGGCAGATGAGGTAAAAAGACTACTTGAAGGCTTAATTTTTCTTGAAATTTACTTTTAGTTATCAAACGTAGTATGAGTATTTACATGTTTTTTGTTTTTATGTATTATTATTATTACTACTATTATTATTATTTCCATTATTAGTATTTGGTGTTTTGATACAGGGTCTCTGAATCCCTCTCATTCATTCTTCCAAAAGCTGGGATTACAGGTGAAGTCACTCTCGGGTCTCAATCCCCCAGAATGGCAGTCTGGGCCCATCTCAGGCAGGACCCATCCGACCTGGTAAACACTCAGCATTCCTCAGAGACCTTGTAAAGTGGGTTTCTGTTTGCCAGGAAAAGCCATTACTTTCCTGTCGGATCCTACAGCCCCCAAATCTAGAGAGGGTATCTAGTTCTCATAAACTCTTAACAAGCCTCCAACAGATCAAAGCCCCATGCTAGTTCTCAGGTGATTCCCGCTACCTAGCCTGCCTCCCTCCGCAACGTAACCCTTTATAACTGGCAAGCCCACCCCGCCCTTACTAAAACACTTGCTGTTTTTTTGCTGTCTTCTCTCTCCATAGAGTTAGCCTTGGCAACCCCCAGTCTGCTGCTCCCTCTGCCTTTTCTCTGTGCTCCTCTTTCTGTCCCGCCCCCACACTTGGCCCCCAAGAGACCTTTCTTTCTACCCGTGGAGCAGTCTAGTTCAGTGGTTTCGCTGCCCTCACTTACATCCACTTTCTGACTATATTTTGTTTTTAAATAATAATAAGTGTTTTATGAGAACCCTTGAAGTATTAGGCCATGTTCAGACCCGCCAACCCATGTGGTGAATTCTTATGTTAACTCATCAGCCTGGGAACAAAGTGCAACTTTAGTAGATTAATTTTTTCATTATTACCTTAGGGGGCTTGTAGATGAACTGCTGAAGTATCTGAAAGTTCAAGAATCCGATCTTCTCCCAACAGTCCCGATTTAATGCCTTTAATCTTTTTAATTATGTTGATCAATAATGAACGCTTAGTTTTGAAAACTCTCTCTACACCCATTGGGAAAAGCTCTGCTATTTATATATGATGTTCCAGGGAGCAAAGAGAGCAGTGATTCAAATGCTACATTAATATTGCAAAATCTTCTAATTAAATTTGTTTGAAAATGAAATCCTGGTATGCTGTTTCTGATTAACTATTAATTCAGTTATTACTTATTTTTGAAAAGTTAAAATGTAACATAGGAAAAGGATACAATAAAAACCTTTTTAACAGGGACCACATCTGAGAGGAAAGAAGAAATTATAATCATGTAAGCCAGCACAGAATTTATTGAGAGAATCTGAAATAAGAGCCTCTTCCGATAGAATATCAGTATTTTTAAAATTTACAGAAGTGATAAGTAACTAAAACTTAACTTTATACTAAATATTGTACTTTATTTGCATATATTTATAATTATAATTATAGCATAAGGTGATTGTGGTGTTATATGATAAATATTCATAAATGTTTTATGTTAATGTTTTGTGTTTGTAGCAATAAGATCACTATTATGTATTTGTTTGCCTGTGGTAGAAGCACTTCTTTATATGTAACTGCTAGTCACTGTCTTGATATCTCATTATTTTGTACCTATTCTCTGTAGTGTGTATATTCTTGAAGAATATACTGTAAATAACCAGCTTTCTAGCTGCAAGGTATTCTACATGCATTACCTCTGTGATAGTAATACCATTCTGCTGGGCTGGAGATGTTGCTCTGTGTAGAGGGTTTGCCCAGCGTGTATGAGGCTCTGGTTTCAAGCTCTAGCAGTGGGGAGATCAGAGCACTTAATGATACATTTATAGGAATCAGAAGGAAATAGGTAAATACACTATGCTCATCATTAAGAAACATTTCAGTGTTTTTTGTTTTTGTTTTTGTCCTTTTTTTTCTTTTCCTTTTTTGAGACAGGGTTTCTCTGTTGTAACTCTGGCTGTCCTGGAACTCACTCTGTAGACCAGGCTGGCCTTGAACTCACAGAGATCTGCCTGCCTCTGCCATCCTTTCCAATCAGGAATAAGTGCTAGATTGGAGGGTCAACTGAGCATAGCAAGTAACCATACAACTTACTATACTAATCTAGAGCATGCACATGGTGCATGGACAGCCCCAAGAAAAGCAGTTACAAACCAGGAATGTCCTGAGCAAACAGGAATGTGAGCAGACTGGAAGTGTGGGCCGGAAAGCTCTCCATTACTCTGAACATCGTGTGTTTTCCTGGTGCAACAATGTTACTAGAGCAAATTAGTGTTATAATAGACAGTTTTAACCAGGCATGGTGAGAAGCCTGTAGTCCCTATCTTAGGGAAGGGTGAGGCCTGAGCTATACAGAAGACATGGAGGCAGTAATAGAAGGGTGGGGAAGACTCCATGTTCCGAAACCAACTGTTCATCAGACAAAAATGAGAGGAAGGAAGTAATCCCTGCATTCCATTTCTAGCACACACAGAGACAAATTATGTGAAGGCCACGATGTATTAGACATAGAACAGGAAGTTCCTGTGAATGTATTTTCTTCGCTTTAGAGAGACATAGTAGCATGCCCTGCAGTTCATTTTTTGACATGTCCACTGTTAGTGGACAGACAGAAATGCACCATCATCTCTAATCTAAGTTGAAATAGTTTAATGTTCCTAAAAGAAACTTTTTACAGGATGAATATTTCCCTTATCCCTCCCGTGCCTTGACCAGCATTATTCTGGTTTTACATGTATGGATTAGTCTATTCTTGTACCAATGCAATCTGAGCACGTGTCCCTTGGGCCTGGCTTTCCGCCTGGTTTATATTCGGGGTTCATCCACGTAATAGTGCTTATCAAGCCTTTTTCTATAGCTAATAGTATTTCATTGTGTGCGTATACTGTAATGTGTGCATCCATTCTTCAGTCAAGGGACAGTGGGCTTCTACTTTTTTGGCTGCTTATGAACAATGCTGCCTTAATATTTTCGATATGAAATT
This sequence comes from Cricetomys ansorgei, assembly GCA_026225945.1. Taxonomy (NCBI): domain Eukaryota; kingdom Metazoa; phylum Chordata; class Mammalia; order Rodentia; family Nesomyidae; genus Cricetomys; species Cricetomys ansorgei. The sequence continues at coordinate 2,751,397 of JAMJFZ010000451.1, read as the reverse complement.
TTAAAGTAAAACCTAGGACTCTCATGCTTGTTTCTGGGAGTTCAGAAGATGAAACCATAAACATACAGCATGGCTCAGAAAAGAAGGTAGCACAGCTATGAGACCACAAAGGAATGGGGGCAGGGAGAACACAGACCGATGCAGACAGATGCTGGGATAGGGCTTTGTTCTGGGCTGTGGGCAAGTTCACTGGGAATAAACAGGCAAAACGAGATCAATGTTGAAAGGCCAATAATAGACATGTAAATACATTATTCATGTGTGTATAAATGGTGATGGTATATCTATCATTTATCTTTCACCTGTCAATCATCTATCACTCATCATCTACATATCACCTATCATGTACCTACCATTTATCCATCTTTCTACCATCTGTCTACTATGTATCAGTCATCTATCATTCGTCTGTCATCTATCAATCTTTCTACCATCTTCCACCTATCTATATATTATCTATCAATATATATCAATATATCAACCACCTATCTATCTCTTCTTTTTCAATAGTCTATGTGAAGTTTGACAGCTCAACACTTGTGAGCCCACACAGCGGTTTCCAATGTGTGCTTGTCTTAGTATGCTATTGCTGTGAAGAGACAGAATCTCTTATAAAGAAAAGCATTAAATTGGACCTGGCTTATAGTTTCAGAAGTTTAACCCATTATCATCACGGTGGGGAGCATGGTGGCATGCAGACAGACATGGTGCTGGAGAAGTAGTTGAGAGTTCTCATCAGAATCTGCAAGCAGCAGGAAGAGAGAGACACTGGACCTGGCTTGCACTTCTGAAACCACAAAGCCCACCTCCAGTGACACACCGCCTCCCATAAGGCCACACCCACTCCAACAAGGCCACACCTCCTAATCCCTCTCAAGTAGTACCTCACAGTGACCAACCATTCAAATATCTGAGCCTATAGGGGCCATTCTTATTCAAACACCACAGTGTTGGAGTCACCAGATGAGAAATGTTCCCACAGAACTACCACACTGTAGTTAAATGCTGAAACCTTTAAGCTGCCATCACCTCCCAAATTAATTTTTGTCTCATGAGTTGACATTCACAAAATGCAAAAAAAAAAAAAAATTAATGTAAATAATGGTTTTCAAGGGCTGGTAAAATGGCTCAGCAGGTAAAAGTGCTTGTCACCTGATGACCTGAGTTCAAACCCTGGGACCCACATGGTAGAAAGAAAGAGAGCTCTTGCATGTTGCCTTCTGATCTCCGTATATACACACACACACAGAGATAAATAATGATTATCGCCACTTTACTAAAGCAGTGTAATCCATAACTACGGTTTAAATATTTGTCCTTATCTCCATAAACAAGTACAGTGCTTATACCTCATCAAGGAAATTTCTCTTTGCAACAGATGGAGGAAGCCATTGCAGAAAACCACCATCAATAAAACTGCAGAGTGGTGGAGCCGGGTCCCATTGGATAGATCTACAAAACACTCCTGTGCCTAAGGCTCAGGGATCATTGCAGATGAGGAGGTGGAGAGACTGTAAACATCAAAGGATCAGGGAGTTTTCTGTGAGATTGTGTCTTCTAGTAGTGTCAGAAGCTACACCCAAACATGAGCTGAACAAAGACAACAGCCACAGACATGCCAAATGGACAGTGTGGAAGGTGGAGCCACCACAAGGCCTCCAACTCACACAAAGAACAAGCAGCTAAGGAATGCTGAGAGCAGGAGAATCAGTCTTCCTTGGGGAAGATCACATCAATTGGTTATCTGATACCGAACGGTCAACCCTAAAAACATACATACAAGTCACGCTATACAGACTGAACAGATTGTATTTATGTATTTAGGAATATATATATATATATATATATATATATATATATATATATACACACACACACACATATACATATATATACACACATACGTATGTGTGTGTGTATACAGTATGTGTGTGTATACATATGTGCATGTAAGGAAGCCATAAATTTAAAAGAAAACTAGGAGAGTTTATATGGGAGTTTGGAGGGGAAAAGAGAAAGGGAAAATGATGTAATTATATTATAACCTCAAAAATAAAAATAAAAAAAGAGTAATAATGGTTTTCACGATGTGAAATTGAATTTTCCTTCTTGTGATCACTAATGTTAACAATGATCATTTATAGGCTTCTGTATTTGTACTTACACATTTAGAAATGTTATAAAGGAAATTGATACAATGGTTTTTCTGTATAATACCGTATTATAACATTGCAAAATCATCCTCCTCTCCTTATTCTTTTGACTTCCAATCACATTTGGTTAGTGGCAGGTGATTGCAGTTTTAAATTTGAGTGTGCTCAGATAAGTCATTGTACCTTTCCATCAGTGTTTGTTTTTATTGAGTTTACTTTTTGTCATGAGTAGTTTGAAGATTTTGCCTTCTTCCAAACTTTTCTCATTCATCCCAGGGTGCTTTTGTGTTCTAATTGCCAGCAAGGTTCAAGGCCATTTAACTAGACTGCCCTCAAGTTAATTATCCTTGATTCCCTCACATCTCTGAGGTGTTCTCTTCTTCACTGCTGGGTGACTGCCTCCTCCCCCCTCTGGTGTTCCTGGGGGGATACCTCACAGTCATTAGCTGTGCCTTTGATCCCATTCCTAAGGCACCGTTTCTCTCCTCTTTGCAGTATAGTTTTTAAACTATTCCTTCTGATAGACCATCTTCTTATACATCTGCAAACCTGCTAATTTATTGTCTGTGCTCAGAATAAAAATACTACTACTTACTGCTTTTATCTTTGCTTAGGTGTCAACTTCACCAGGTTAAACACTTGAACTCTGCTCTCAGTGTTATGCTGCTTGCTTGTTGAAACCTTGAAGCTCCCCTCCCCACAGCCTTTCTGTTTTTTTGTCTTCTAGGTGATTGCATGTGAACAGCAATTAGATACCACTTACGATGCTCGATGTGACACGTGGTCCCTGGGTATCACAGCTATCGAGCTGGGTGATGGAGATCCCCCACTAGCCGAGCTACATCCCATGAGAGCGCTCTTCAAAATACCAAGGTCAGGAACCAACAGGTCCAAGATCCCCAGCCCATTTTTTTCTTCTAACCGCTGCTTCTCATCATGGAAATATGCAGAAGTGTTCTAGCAATTTTAAAGACAAAGTCTCATGTAACCTAAGTTCTGCTAGAATTCACGATATAGCTGAAAATGACCTTGAACTTCGAATCCCCTGCTTCATCTCCTTTGGTGGGCTTACAGAGGTACACTGCTACATCTGGCTTAAAGGTGTGGCCCTGGCTAGCCTTGATCTGGCCATCACCTTACTGCCCCAGTCCTGCCAGCTTGTACCATTACTGCTAGCTAATTTCTCTTTTTTAAATGTGTGTTGCTAAGTTCTAGATGTCTCAGAAAACTAGTATGAAAAACAAACTATTTATCTTAATTATAGCTGAGCTATTTTAGAGACCTTAAAGGTTTCTCCTAATCCCTCAACTCTTAGGAAGACCCACACATAGCTTGAATTACAAGAGATCCAGAGAGAGCGGTAAAGTGATTAGTAATTACACACTCCATTAATCAAAGGTTGTGGCTGTAACATGTGAAGACATGCCTGGAGTTAGGGGTGGAGCACTGAGTGCCATCGTCCTAAAGAAATGACGCCACCTTGTTAAACTCATTCTCGAGTGGGTCTCTTTGGAATAGTTTATATGTAATTAATTTTATTCTAGCAACAAAGCATTAAAATTGTTCATTACCTCAAAATTTCCTGTGTATCACCTCTGGATTCTAATGCTCACATCACTCTTTATATTTCAGTTTCCAGTGTTATCTCGGGTCTTATAAAACATGTTCGGTATGTGGGGAGACAAGATTAGAGGAAAGAGGAAATCCTCTACATGCCAGCTTAAAAGCATCTCATTAAAACTTTTAAAAGCAGGAGGAATGTGTTTTCCCTAACTCCTGTTGTCATTCAGTGTATAACATGCAGCTATACATGCTTAGGTCACCCTCGGTGAGTGTAACCCACCCTACTGAGCTTGTGGTAGCACTCTTGATAACTGCTTACCATCTCTGCTGCTAGAATGTCTTTAAAATGGAACTCTGAGAGTACTGACCTTAGAAATATCTGGAGAGCAGGGGTCTGAAAAGCTATAGTTCTGGGCATTGTGAAATTGCCAAACTTCATTACACTGAAAGCAATCCATTACAGCTCATAAAAGGAAATTTCCGTGGGCAGGAAACAAGATAAGAGTATTGGCTGAGAAAAAAGTATTTTGTTTTTTTTTAATGAGCAAATCAGCAATCCTCAGACAGTCCTCAGGACTGAAAGACACTCGGGCAAGATCTGGTTAGTTGCGTAGCTGCACTCCGCTTTAATGAGCCCGTACGGACTGTACATTAATTTCATTGTAAGCTGCTTAAGGGGCAGTGCAGGACCCAAAACAAAGTATTTCCATCCCCCTAATGAAAACAAAGAGCTGTTAGAATTAGCATAAAGCGGCACTACAGCGAATTTAGCCATCATGGTCGATCAAATGTCGCCTGATTGCAGAGTCACATCAGCCTCACTTTCAAATGATGGGCCTTTGTGTGCACAGATGTGCCCAAAGCGAAAAGATTTGTTCAGCTTAAAAAACAAAAGGAATTAATAACAAAACTATTTAAGTGCCATCCAGGGCTCTATAGTTAACGGTATTTTCCAGTTCTTTGCCTTCGTCACATGAAAACATGTGCTTCCTATGATGTTTCTAGAAATACAAGAATGGCTTCCAGGCATTCTGCACCCCCTACCCCAGCTTGTTGTCTGCTCCCGGGCACCTCTGTGCACAATGGCTGCTCCAGAGAGGAAACTCTTTCTCCCAGTATTCACTGTTTCTGTTCTGACAAATACTAGTGTTTCCTCCTAGGGATTTCAGGTAGAAGCCAAGATGATCCTTTAGGAGAAAAAATAATAATAACAGAGAAATTGGGTTATACAGTAAATGCTTTCAGAGAAAGTAGAAGGTTGTCATTTTATATAAAGAATGATGAATAGCTAATTATCTTCCACGGAATCGGGAAATAATGGCAATTCTTACATCTCTCAGCTCTGCCTCTCATATTTCATCATCCGATCAATGCACAGCTTCCAACCTTGATTCTTATATTCCAGGAATCCACCTCCAAAACTAAGGCAACCTGAGCTATGGTCAGCAGAGTTTAATGACTTCATTAACAAGTGAGTAACAATAGGGTCTGAAATAAAACTAAAGCAATACCAGCCTGCTGTAAGTTTGAATGGTGTGAACAGAGGCTTTTACAGTTGCCACTGGCATCAGAATCCTCCTCTTCCTCCTTACCTGTTAAGTAGCTACAGAGGTTTCCAGAACTCTCCACCATTTTCTTAAAAAAAAAAAAAAAAAAATCTGTATTATCCACTAAGGGTTCAGTGAACTCACTGCTACTTAAGTAATGACCTCTGGGTCAGGCTTATTCCCCTGACTGTAGCCGTGCTTCCCAGAACTCTTTATGGTCTATGTCCATGAACATGCTCATCTGCTCAACTGCCTTTGCTGCTCTGCCCTCAGCACCTCCCACGTGCTCAAGTATGTCACCTATGCAGTCAGTCACTTAACCCTTCATTTGCCGGCATCACTTAATCTCTTCAGAGCCACAGGCACTGCAGTGCAACCAGTGCATCTGAGGATCATATTTGTCAAAAGCTTATGCATTTGAAATTCAGAGAACAATCTCATTTGACAGCTGTTTAACAGAGGTGATCTGCCTCTATACAATTAATCAGAAGCTGTCCAGACATTTATTAAAAAAAAATCAGGCCCACTGAACTTTTTCTTGGTTCTTACTGTCTTTACCTTAAACAAGGAAGGTAAGTGATGACTCCTGGTTGTAAATGGGAGCGAAGGATGATGATGATTTGATGTGTTAAACCACTCTGCAAATGTAGCCAGGGCACATTGCTGTCACTGGGTTTCCTGCAAAGATATCCATGTGTTCTTCTAAAGACAGGAGACTTAGATTTGAGAGTTTGTGGGAACTCAATAAGGATTGATAATTTTTAAAAGGTTTCGCTGTCAAGGTGCCATAAGCATTCGCTATGCATGCTGCCCTACCATACCTCGAGTGTCTGGAGGAAGCCTCTGATATCACAGAGACGCCCCATAGTGTCTGTCTCAGATTTACAAGAGCCTTTCGTTCAGACACTCAGTGGATCTTGGTTTGCCTGACTTATTTCTCAGTTTCCTCCTGAAACTCACTTCCCGTTTCCCCCCAGACACTTAGTATTCCATCCTGCATGGTGTTCCTCTCCCACCGGTGACACTTCCCGTGTTACTGAGCTTGCCTTCTCTGATGTCCTTTTGTCTAGTGAGAAAATACGCATCTCTGGGACACTGTCGCCGTCCCTGTCGTTGTTGCTCCCGTGTCTGTCAGTGCCACGCAGGCATTGGCTACTCTGCAAAGTTGAACTTGACTACGAGGACCTGTCACTCTTCTTAGTACAGATGCAAGAGTGCTGTAGATGTATAAATTGCTTCCTTCTGTCAAACCAAATGAAACCCAAGAGCACCTGTTTGATTTCTATACAGCACCAACCTCATTCCGTAGCATATTTTAGCATCCTTGGGGAAAGCTTTTGGTTAAGCCCAATGAAGTAAATTGTTAAATTATCATCCTAGGGGGATCAACAATGCTGATTACTGATGGCACTGACTGAGCCACAGACTGGATGGCAACTCCTCCCCCTCTCCCTCTCCCCTTCCTCCTCCTTCTCCTTCCCCTCCTCCTCCTTCTCCTCCCCCTCCTTCTCCTCCCCCTCCTCCCTCCTTCTCCTCCCCCTCCTTCTCCTCCCCCTCCCCTCCCCTCCCCCCTCCTTCTCCTCCCCCTCCTCCCTCCTCCCCCTCCTCCCTCCTTCTCCTCCCCCTCCTCCTCCTCCCCCTCCTCCTCCTTCTCCTTCCCCTCCTCCTCCTTCTCCTTCCCCTCCTCCTCCTTCTCCTCCTCCTCCTTCTCCTCCCCCTCCTTCTCCTCCCCCTCCCCTCCCCCTCCTCCTCCTTCCCCTCCTCCTCCTTCTCCTTCCCCTCCTCCTCCTTCTCCTCCTCCTTCCCTTCTGGTTTTGAGTCTCTGGTAACTGAATTTAGCTTTAGATATCCTAAGTGCTCCACATTGGTTCACATTCCCCAGCCCTTTTTGTATTAAGTTGATTTTTTTGTTTGTTTTTTGTTTTTTGTTTTTTTGAGACAGTGTCTAAGTTACCCAGTCTGGTCTTAAACTCACTCTGTAGCCCAGTCTAGACTGAAGTTTTGTGATTTGGTACCTGACCCATCAGGCCTAGCTTCTGTGTGTTTGTTTTCTCTTATTGAGTTATTTTGATATGATCAAATAGCAGTCCAGTTTTTCACAATAGATACTGTATCTCAGGGTGAAAGAGAAGTTAGAACATAAGCAGCCATTCACTAGGCGCTTGCAATCCTCAGGAGACACACCGTGCTTACAGTGCAATAGACTCCACCTTGATAAGCGCGTGGGAATCGCATAGACATGGAGTCTCTTCCACCAACCAATTATGGGATGTTTACCCCCTAGTGACCACTAAGAACTGGTCAGTCCTTCTTATAAACACTTGAAGACTGCTGCATAGCTAAATAAGCATTCTATGTTTATTCAAATGCTTTTTGGTGATCCTATCCCAAGCAAGTGGATTCACTAGTCTTACCCTCCATATATGGGATATGCCATGGCTGATTCTGTCTACAGCTGTGTTATTCATTAGAATATCTGCCACATGGCCTCATGAAATACCTGTTGGCATGGAGTCTAAGCTTCCTTAGCAGAGTAACCTTTTAGTGGGTTATCAGAAATATATTCAAATACATTGATTAAATATATAGAAAGAAATACATAGATTAAAAAGTCTTAAAACCATGGTGAAATGAAATTAAAAAGTTTGCGTTAATTTTATTTATAAAGCATTAAGTCTTCGAGGATTGAGTGACTTGGGAAGAACACTTTGAAATGGAAACAGAGTTTGATTACCGCTATGCAGCAGTGCCTGCTGGGAGATAAACAAAAGTGATTATTAGGTAAAAGGTGACGTCCCTACAGCATGATCCCCTACAGATATGGACATTTCATAAACATTTATCACATTGCTCGTTCATATTTTTGAGATGAGTTTTGAGTTGACATTTGTGAGAAGCGTCAAGTCTGAGTGGATTTTTTTAAATCTGAATGATAATTTCAAAACCCCAGCAGATTTAATAATTACGTATTCCTTTCTTTGTCAGTGCAGATGCTTGACCAAAGATTATGAAAAGCGCCCAACAGTGTCGGATCTTCTGAAACACAGATTCATTACTCAGATCGAAGGTAAAGACGTGATGCTGCAGAAACAACTGATGGAATTCATTGCTGTTCATCAGTGCCTGGGAAGCACAGAGAAGGCCAGGTAATAAGCCGGTATCTCAGGTTTCAAAAGTGACGTGTCTCAAGAAGCCGTGACGTTCTACTATGCAATAGTTGCTAAGGTGAAGGGAGCTCAGACGTTCTCAGTGTGACTTGAATTTAAGAGGGGATTTGCATGCAAAGCTAACGTCGCTTGCTGAGGCCAGGTCCCAGTCCTCATCTGGTTGAAAACGCTGGCAGCATTTTTTAAAATAACTTTATCAGAACAAAAATTATAATTCATAACAGATGAATGGCATTGGTATTTATGTTCATTTATCTCCTGCTTCCTGAAAAGTTAGGTATCTTAGCTGGAAAGGGGAATGTTGGGAAAGACTGTGGGATGGATACAGGAAGTTTCTATCGTAAACCGACACCTGACTTAACAAATCACCCTGAGGAATGAAGATGCATGTGTGCATAACCACGCCTCAGACAGACTCCCCAAACACTGGGAAGGAGCTCCCACAACAGTTAAACAGTGTTCAAATGCATATTAAAACAGGAACAACTTGAATGTTTTTACATTTTGCTCCTGAATATAAAGTTTAAAAACATTCAGTTACCTCAGCTAATGGACATAGATAAAAGTCACATATGAATAACGTGCTCTTCAAAACAATAGGAGCCAACTAATAAGCAAAAGCAACTTCGTGAAATACATGGACATCTCATAAGAACTGAGACGAAGGCAGGGGCTGGCTTAGGCATGCGGTAAAGGAATCAGGACCCCATCATCTTTCTCAAGAACTGCCTACCTATGGCGGCCCGCTCACCTCCCCCAACATTGCTGCAGTGTGTTTCTGACTACCACGAAACACCCACTAACTTTAAGCTTGTCATCACTCCTCCAAGATCTGGAACCCTATATGATGGATTCTTCGTGTTCCCTAGTTAAAGTGCATGACAGAAATCACCTGATTCCTCCTCTCACTTGTATTCAGGGAGAAGCAGAGCCCTACCCCTAAGCCATCTGGGAAATCCTCCTCATTCTTAAAAAGATACGAGCAGTGGAAAGAGTGGATGGAGATCCACTATATATAATATTGTATAGAATATATAATCCAATATATAATATTATATAGAATATTTAATTAGGTTCCTAAAATATTTCACAAAACTTGAACTTTTACCTAAAATATTGTTTAAGGTATGATTTACATTTCTTAGGATATATATAGCTAAGAACCACTTGAATGATTAACAGTTTTGAAATTCAAATGTCCTTTTGTGGTATTCATAATTAGCATATAATTTTTATTTTTTCATATTTATATAATCAAAATTAATTCAATATTTTTCTTGATGACCTCCATATGCTCATGTTGATCAGTGTTGATGTGTATAAATTATTATTCTGCTTTTAATTTCACAGAAGTGAACAGGACCATGTACAAGGTTTTAGTTATTCGAACATAGTTGTTGCTTAGCTCCTGTTTTGTGACACTATGTGAATTGTCCCTCTTGATCCATAGATGCAGTTGAAGGCAGAGCATAAGGCAACTTTGAAACAAATGTCAAGAGATTAATGAATGAAAGATGAACTAAAACCGTGTTCAACCATTTAGTGCTATAGAGCCTGGTTCCAGCTCTCAACTATTAGGTGTGGGACTTTACACAGTATAAAGTAACACAAAAAGGACTTTAATTTTACAAAACAGAATAATGAGCAAAGAAAACAGAAAAATCAATAGGAAGTAATAAAAGGCCTCTTTCAATGAGACATAATAGATGGCTCCATTTTACTTTCTATTTTCTAGGCAAGATAATTCTTCTCCAGAGACTTTGACGGCCATGGTGGGGACTAGTCACCTTTTGGAACATTTGCCATCTTCCTTAGCAGATGGGACTTTAAAATACTGTTCTATTAGTTCTGCCAACAGCATTCTCTTCAGTTCCCTTCTCCCTGTGAATGTCTCAGGGACATTTCAAACTCAACATCCCTAAACTGGAACCTTTGCTACCCCATCTCAGATTTCTTCCTTGTCCCCTTACTTCATAATGACACCTCCCTCATCTATTATGAGAACCAGGAATTTAGGGATTATGTTGATAGACTCCTGTTCTCCTCTTCTACTTCCCATTTCCAGTCAAAAGCAAGACTCAGTTTGTTGAGGGGGGCGGGCTGCCACTCAAACTAATGCCAAGTATAAAGCCTTACCTTACAGGTTATCACGACATCTCTGCTGTCTCGTTATTTACTGAAGCTGCTGTGTAAAGTTCTGTCGAAATGTTTTACAGGAAGGTTCTGACAGGGGAAACCTTTTTCGAGTCTGCTTGGGGGGCCTACTTTCCAGTAGATAGGTAGGCAATGCATGGTAATAACCATTATGCAAAGTATCAGGCTTCAGCTCCATAAGAGAGATCCAAATTATGTCTTGCAGAAGTCCAAAAAAAAGCAGAATTTATTTTTTTCTAGCAGGGATAGGAAAACTTTGAATAGGTACTGCAAAGGATAAACTGGTTGGTCTTGTGAAAACAGAGTTGCCACAAAACAAAGTTACATGACTTGAGCAAGATGGAGAGGGTAAGATTTGCTCACAAGAAGTCATATACTTACGCTCTTAAGCTCTGAAATAGGGTTTGAGTGCTGTAGAGAGCACACAGCACTGCAATTTGGAGAGGTTGGACATGGTTCCTTTGCAGAAGGAGACAGTAGTCTGTCCCAGCTTACAAATCTTGCGTGTCCTGGGCAACAGACTTCCCTTGGTTCTAAAGGGGAATAGTGCCTACCCCAAGACAGACATTGTAGTAACGTCACAGACATCTTTCTTGTTAACCATATAGCATTTCTCTCTGTATTTCTTCCTGACTTTAAGTTATTGTTATTTCTGGAGGCAGAGGAACCCAGTCCCCACTCTGTGCATCTAACGTCTGTATTTAAGTGTCTTTGGCTGGGGCTTGACCTCCTACCATCCCTGCAAACCCTGGCAGGTGCAAGTCCCATTCTGAGAAGTCCCATTCTCATTAGAGACTCTTGAGTCACAGGTCCTGGCTTCGGCCACCAGGGTAGCATCTCCATCCTCTAGCAAGATTCACAACAGTCAAACTAGGGATCCAGAGAGGCATATTTATCTTCACCCAGTTAGCGTGCATATGAATTCTGTGGCTTTGAAAATGCAGTAAGAACCGTGAGTATCTCAGATTAGCAAATACTTAAGAGAACACAGGTTTAAGAACAAGATAGTCCGTAGTTTGCTTTTATTTAAATAGGAATCTGTCAACTCCATTGTTATGACTAGACCTAGTAGCTAGTCTAGAACAACAATCAAAAGGAAAAACAGTCCACAGAAAGACAATTCTAATACTAACAAAGGCTGATAGTGAATCTAAGTGTTTAAAGGACCTGGCATATAGTTAGAAAGCTGTGATGAAGAGTTAGCAGCTAGTGTTTGCATATTTTGTGAGTAGAAATTTCTCAGTGTTTACACATACACACAGAGAGATAGAAAGAAACAAAGAAAGAAGGAAAGATAGATGATAGATAGATAGATGATAGATAGATAGATGATAGATAGATAGATATAGATAGATAGATGATAGATAGATAGATAGATGATAGATAGATGATAGATAGATGATAGATAGATATATAGATAGATGATAGATAGATAGATGATAGATAGATAGATAGATGATAGATAGATGATAGATAGATAGATGATAGATAGATAGATAGATGATAGATGATAGATAGATGATAGATAGATAGATAGATGATAGATGATAGATAGATGATAGATAGATAGATAGATGATAGATAGATAGATGATAGATAGATAGATAGATGATAGATAGATGATAGATAGATAGATGATAGATAGATAGATAGATAGATGATAGATAGATGATAGATAGATAGATGATAGATAGATGATAGATAGATAGATAGATGATAGATAGATGATAGATAGATAGATAGATAGATGATAGATAGATGATAGATAGATAGATAGATAGATGATAGATAGATAGATAGATGATAGATAGATGATAGATAGATGATAGATAGATGATAGATAGATATATAGATAGATGATAGATAGATAGATGATAGATAGATAGATAGATGATAGATAGATATAGATAGATAGATGATAGATAGATAGATAGATGATAGATAGATAGATGATAGATAGATGATAGATAGATAGATAGATAGATAGATGATAGATAGATAGATGATAGATAGATAGATGATAGATGATAGATAGATGATAGATAGATGATAGATAGATATATAGATAGATGATAGATAGATGATAGATAGATAGATGATAGATAGATAGATGATAGATAGATAGATAGATAGATAGATGATAGATAGATAGATAGATGATAGATAGATAGATGATAGATGATAGATAGATATAGATAGATGATAGATAGATATATAGATAGATGATAGATAGATGATAGATAGATAGATGATAGATAGATAGATGATAGATAGATAGATGATAGATAGATAGATAGATGATAGATAGATAGATGATAGATAGATAGATAGATAGATGATAGATAGATAGATAGATAGATAGATAGATAGATAGATAGATGGTATGGGTGTGGGTTCTCTTAAGGTGTTCGGAGCTAAGCAGCTGGATCAGTATTCTCTTGGAGAGGTCCTATGAGTATCTCTAGGAATACTCCTAAACAACACTAGATGAAGGGACTGGAATAGGCAGGGAGAGAAAACATCTGATTTAAACCTAAATGAACCTAAAGGCTGTGAACACTGTAATTCCAAGAATATGTTATATTGATGCCTCAAAACCAAAAGAGGAACGTTCACACAATCTGCTGTCTATGCTGAATCGCAGCTGGCGGAAGCTGAAAGTGAAGGGGACATACGCGAGCAACAGATTCCACGATGCCGAGCACTGGCTCCAGATCCTACCTGGCCTTAAGATCTCTGTTTGAATCCATCACCTTTTGAATTTCCATGGCTATTTTTTGAATAGCCACCCAAGCCTAGATGGTTGTTTCTGGAAGGGAGCTTTATATGTGGCTCCTTCTTTGGAATCTGGAGAAACTGAATCCTGCTCAAGCCATCACTTAAGCAGGACCTCTCAGCCTGATGTTTCTTGTGAGTTTCTGTATTCTTTACCATTAGCAGAGCTTGCCAATCCCAGGACACAATGTGCAGTATTCTTTCTGTTTGGTGTTTATCTAACGTCTTTGACCTACTTTGTATGGTTTATTCAGAATTGGCATTTACTTAGCTTTAGTTTGCTTTGGTATACTGTAATTAGGATTTAAATTGCTGAATAAGGTAGTCACTGGTCAAAGAATCTTTGTTCTTGTGTTTCCTAAGACATGTGAAAGATTGCAAAGACTGTGCTGACGTTAAAAGGTTAAAATGGGCATCGTATTCATAGTGTATTTGAACCATTTGGGATGTCATCATTTAGAAAGGTAATTTGAATAACATGCTGACCCAGGTGCTAATTGTCAATATGATGATCAGTTTTCATTTCAGTGGTGAGGTTAAGACTGTACAATAATTGAATCTAGACGAGCCTGTAGTTTTTCTTCTTCTTCTTTTACTGACGTTTAAATAACTAAAACCATTTTGTTTCAACTCTGGGCAATGTCTACTGTCCTTGCTGTGAAGGAAAGAATTAGACCAGCGTTACCATCACGCTGCCCTTTGACATTCTCTGTTTAACATTCTTAGGTTTTCTGTAACCATCATTTCTAGTGGTTCAAAATCCTTGTTATGTATGAATCAATTCAGTGATCACCTAGTTTTCTTTTGTTTTTGTTTTGTTTTTGAATATATATATAATATATATATTATATATATATATATATATATATATATATATATATATATATATATATATATATATATATCCTCCTCTTTTTTGAATTTGATACTCCTTTTCTTGGTGTTGTTTTCTGTATGCTTCCAAAATGTCCCAAACGTTTGAGCATGGAGCTCAGTTTCATCAGCTGAATGATACTTAGAGGACTATTTCTTTTCCTTAGACATTACAAGTGTTCCTCTCCTATCTCCTTGGTGACGTGCATTATTCTGGAGGTAATTTCTCTGGTTTTCCAACTAGCTTTTTATTTGAGAAATTCTTGAGGTTTCAGGGAGCTTTACCAAGCTCTTCAATGTGTGTTCTTCCTCATCAGCCTTACTTGCCCCATAGTGTGCCCCAGTTGGCATACACACACACACACACACACACACACACACACACACACACACACACACACACAGTGACATGTCTCAGTGCTTCCCTAGAATGATTTTATTTTCTAGATTTATTTTTTAGAATATAGCCAGTTCAGTTTTTTACTCTTTCTCGGTATAATTTCTACATAAGGTTTATACTTTCTCCTTTTAAGGTTTTGCTTTTTAAATGAGAGATTGCATTTAAAATGTCTGAGGAATAGAGGACATTTTAATATGAACATGAGCCATGATTCTGCCTAGCCTATAGTGCTTTTTCTCTGTCTGCCTGTGGCTTATATGCCCCTTCTCTTCATTGTTTTCCCTTTCTTTCTTTCTCTCTTTCTTTCTTTTTCTTTCTTTCTTTCTTTCTTTCTTTTTCTTTCTTTCTTTCTTTCTTTCTTTCTTTCTTTCTTTCTTTCTTTCTTTCTTTCTTTCTTCCTCCTTCCTTCCTTCCTTCCTTCCACCCCCCTCTCTCTCCTTCTCTCTCTCTCTCTCTCTCTCTCTCTCCCCTTCATTCTTTCTTTTTCTTTTTTTTGTAAAAGTCTATGGATGTCTCTCTCCCTGAATGATACTGTGAACAGACATGTTTTAGCACAATGAAAATAAAATTTAAACAGCACCAATGTGGGAAGTGTGGAAGGATGGTTATAGACAATTAAGTTCATCCTCATGAACACTCCTGAAACAAAGCTGTGTTTTCTGTTGTGCCCGCGTGTCTTTCCTCGGTCCCTAACCTTGGAGACACCAGTGTAGCGGCCACAGTGTCCAATCCCAGGCAGTCCCAGGCATGCTGCATTGTCTGTGGCTGATGGTAATAGAAACTCAAGACACTTGGTTAGCAAGTGTTCTATCCCCTGAGCCATCTCCCAGCCACAGAGAGGAATGTTTCTTAAGGATAGCAGTCGGAGTTTAAAGCAGATATTGTATCTTTGAGCAGAATTCAAAATGATGTTTCCCTCATTCCCTACTGCCAACCATGTAAAACTGTTACTGGATGTCCAGCTGCCCTGATCTCATCTGCTTCATTTAGTTTCATTAATCCCTGAAAAAAGAAGAGAGAGGAAGAGGAGGTGAGGAGACAGAGGGACGGGGAGGAGATGGAGGAGAAGAGGAGAGAGACAAGAAGGAGGGGAATAAGTAAAAGAGGAAATGGGAAATAAAAAGTGCTACACATAGCAATTTCTAAAAATTTTACTCATTTGAAATCAGAAATATATATATATATATATATATATGTATGTATATGTATATACACACATACGCGCGCACACACAGCTGAGTTTTATTTTTGAATGAAAAATCTGAAGTCAGTTTCATAATATCTTATCAAAAAAAGAAAAGGAAAAATCACAAATATCTAACTATGACAATTCTAGTAATAGAAAGATAAATTGGGATAGGTTATTACTGTAGTTGATTCTTATATAAATTTAACAATACTGCGTTCTGTCAAAATCATGTGATGTGTGTGTGTGTATATCTGTGTATGCATATAAAATGTATGCATATATGTATATATGTGTGTATTTGTGTATAAATGTGTGTGTGTGTGGTCATTACTTGGCATTCACAGGGAATTGGTTTCAGGGCTCCCCACAGGTAGCAAAATCCCTGGATACTAAAATCCCTTAGATAAATAATATGTGTACAACCTCCTATATACTTTAAATGACCCGAAGATTAATGCTAATAAATGCTAATAAATGGTTGTTATATATTCCTTAAGAAATGATGGCATGAAAAATGTTTATTTGTGTTAACGTTCTGTGCAGATGCCATTTTTTTAAAATATTTTCAATCAGGTTGGTCTGGTGATCTGGCTGGGCTGGTGTTGCCTTCTTTTCCACCATTAATTCAAAATGACACACTTAAGCCAAAGGAACTAAGAAGCAGAGAAATATAATCAGCAACTAGTGTTCCAGGACACAGCAGTGAGAGTCTCACTGGTACCAGCTAGTCCCCTTTGGTACTCGCAGTCATCTATGTTACCAAAACGTACACATGGATGAGGAAACCAACACAAAACCATTGCCAAGGCTTCTGTTTGACATGGATCGCTCTTCTACCCCTGTGGCTCCCGCATCACCTTAGACGAAAGAAGTTGCTATTTACACGAGTATTTTTAACCAAAGTAAAAGCAAACAAAGCTGTTCCTTTACAACCATACGACTAAATAGGAAAGATGAGATTTTAACTTCAGGGCAGCAGGAGTCATTTCTTTTTCCAGTGCGTAAAACTGAAATACACACGAAACTGTAATAGCTGCCCCTGAGGGCGTCGGTGACCTTTGACAACACAAAGAAATTATTTATAGTCTAAAGCTGTGTCTCTCCAGTATTGCAGAGTAAATGGGAGCTGTGATCTGGTTCACAAGCTGTACTTTTCACAGGAGGACAGAAGTCTTGCAGAAGGAGTTTGGCTTTGCTTCCTCTGAGCCTTAAAGAAAGTAAACATTTAATAAACAAGAATGTCAACTAGTTCTATGAAATGAAGGCCAGAAAAAAAGATATTAAAAGAATATCATCATTCTGAAATATACATTTACGTTCTCTTTGAGCATTTCAAATGTTTATAACAAAGGATTTTTTAAATGAAAATGAGTTGTCTTCAGTTCTACAGTAATGAACATTTACTAAAATTAGTCACTTGCTGACTCAAGAAATATATTTTGAGCACTCACCGTTTACAAGAATCTGCCCTAGGAGGATGTGAGATGATCAGCAAGCAAATTATAGCAAAACAACTCTGTAGCAGTCAGCTGCTGCTGGAGCAGCTCACCAAGGATGACTCGGAGGCATTTTCATAGGTGCATACCCTGCCAGACCTCGGCAGGGGGAACCACCATCACAGCACACGTCATACTCAACAGTGGAACCCTGAGTCCTCCAGGTCAGGTGTCTTTTGTTGATACAGAGCTCCTCAGATGTTCTACTGACAGCACATGCAGATCATTAGCAACCAAACATCCCCCACATAAATCCAACACCCGCAGACAGCACAAAATGCCGAGGCCCAGGCTGCCAATGGTGCGCAAAACAATTATTTTAAATACAACTAAAAATAAACTTTTACAACACCGCTCTGTTCTGGTAGGGCTTAAATGCCATGGGAAGACTCAGACAATTTATATAACACATGAGTAAGAGTAGTGTGCTAGAAAGTTATACACATTAAATTAAAACAAAGGAAAATGACAGTAAGGAGGATCGAGAGTCCTGAGGGCAGGGCGTGCGATTCCAGTGTTAGAGTGGTCAGCCGGGGCCTCTCATCTTAGGGTGGAATGTGATCGTGTGGTTCTGTCTGGGCAGAGAAAAGCCATCGAAGAGCCACTGATGCAAGCGTGTTCTGACCGCTAGAGACACTGCCAGCAGGGAGCCACTGGGCTAGAGTGCAGCGAGTAGGACACTGTGAAGATTGGCGACAGACAAACTTGAAAGAGAGCAAGGAGGAGTATATGGGGGAGCTTGGAGGGAGAGGAGGGAAGGGGGAACGATGTAATTATAATCTCAAAAATAAAAGAAAGGATAAAAACTGATAGAAAGCAGGAGGGACAGTGGGGTAGGGTTGGAGTCAGACGTAGAAACTTTTCTTTGAGTGACACCTAAGAGTACTGACCAGGGTGGCATTTTTGACTCGTGTTTCAAAAGACGTCCTCACTGTTTGCAGTAATTCAGACATACACACATAAGGAAGAGGATGCCTTGCAACACAACCATATCCTGTTTCCCTTAAACTTATAAGCACAGAGTAACTATCTCCAATATTTCTCTTGTCATTGTTCCGATACATTGACAAACACTTCTTTAAAAGCTCAACCCGTCCAACTTCCAGCCTAGTTGGTAAAAGTGCTCAGAGGTCATCACTCTGCCTCACAGCTAGCAAGACGGTGAACAGGTGAAATGATCGCCTTGAGTCTATCACAGAAGATTACAAGGTAAATTACCACATGCAGATCTGAAAGGATGCGAGGGCAAATGGGGAGACTTTCTTTTGACTGGAGCAGGAACCCATGAGTAGATGCCTCATCTAGAAGTGGATTGGGGTATGAGAAGTCCTGAAGAACCCCCACATATTCGCTCTACCTCTGTAAGGCCAAGAGGGTTCTCAAAGTGAATACTGGACAAGGGTCCCCTTGTATTACATCAGAAGGAGAGAAAAATGAGGTCAAGAGAATGTGTTTTATCAAAGTACAGGCTAGAGACTTGGGTTCTTTAAGCTTAACCAACTAGGAGAAAGGAAAATAACCAAACTCCTGCCCCTTCCAGAGCTCCAGTCCTCCCAAGAACTGGGAGGGGAAGTAAGAAGTGAGAGAACTAGAAGTACTTGCAGTTCCCATTGCAGATGCCCTGGCTCCTTCAGAGGCTCAGACTGGACCAGCACAGAGCCTGCTGTGTGCTTCACTGATTCCCATGCCTTCCCTCCATGTTAATGAAGGCCAATTTAAGGGTAGTCTTTTTACCCAATTCATCATACCTGGTTATCAAAAATTTTTTAAATAAAAATATCAGACATAACAAAAATGGAATCACACATAGAGTGACAATGAAGTTGGAAGAAACAGAACAAGTATTACAGCCAGACTCAGAGATAGTGAGCATAATGAGATCATCGGATCAAGAACTGGAAGTGCTGAACGCCTAAAATAGGAAAGAAAATCTAAAATTTAGTCATCTAAGCTTCTGCTCCAGGCAACTACAAAGGGGAACTAATTATAAAGTGTGCTAAAGAAAATACATGGTCAAAAATTACAGCAGAAATTAGTGACATTGAAAACAAGAATCAGCCAGATGGTGGTGGCACACACCTTTAATCCCAGCGCTGGGGAGGCAAAGGCAGAGTTCAAAGCCAGCTTGGTCTACAGAGTGAGTCCCGGGACACCCAGAGTTACAACAGAGAGACCCAGTCTTGAAAAAACAAAAAACAAACAAAAAACAGGAAATGCACAGACACAAAAGCTGTCTATTCAAAATGATCAATAAAATTGTTAGACCTCTATCCACGATAGCTAAGAAGGGGAAAAAAAAAAAGAAGAAAGGACAAGGAAAAGATTACTATTGTCAGAAAAGAAAGGGAAGCCATCGCTACTGATTCCCCTGGACAGTCCCAGCACAGAAAGAAATCTGAAGAACTTGGTTTCATCCCCAGGGACGTAAGATTGATTCAACACATGCAAATCAACAAATGTAATACACACATAAACAGACATGAAAGAAAAACCACGTGCCCATCTCAGCAGGTGCAGAAAAAGGCCTCTGACAAAGCTCGACATCACTTCGTGATAAAAATCCAGAAGAACTTAGGAAAATAAGGAACACACCTCGGTGTAATGAAGGAGATGTGAGACAAATCTACAGCCAACGTTATACTAAGAGGGGAAAAGTGAAACGCATTTCTTCCAAATCCGGGAACATGACGAGCGTGCCCACTGTATCAACGTAGTGTTCAAAGTCTTAACTGGGACAGAGTAAGACAGAGGAAGAAAAAAGAATAAGAGGGATACAAATAGAGGTTTCGCTATAGGAAATGGACCTACCCAAATCAGTAGCTCTTCTCTGTATAAATGGTGAACTTGGCAAGGTAGAAATCAGGAGTAAATTCCCATCCATAGTAGTTTCAAACTATAAAAATAAAATACCTAGGAATAAATCTAACTCATACGTATTGATTTTCTAAAAGGAACACAGGAAATCTTCCCAAGAATTGGCAAAGGGAATTAATTACATGAAACTAAAAGCTTTTACACACAAAACAAAACAAACAAAAACAATAAGCATCAGCTGAGTGGAGATAAAACCTACCAAATCTGAGAAGAGCTTTGCCAACTGTCCACAAGACCAGAGGTTAGTGAACAGACTCTATAGAGTTGAAAAATTAAACGCCAAAACCAAAGTCATACAGTCACCCAGCAGTGGTGCTGAGGCCCAGCCCCGGTGAGAGTTCTGGACCCCGGAGAGAGGCAGTCAGTGAAATGATATGAATAAAACCACACCCCACATAGATGGGATCAGACTTCTCTCTTTAT
The DNA here is from genome assembly GCA_026225945.1 of Cricetomys ansorgei. Classification (NCBI taxonomy): domain Eukaryota; kingdom Metazoa; phylum Chordata; class Mammalia; order Rodentia; family Nesomyidae; genus Cricetomys; species Cricetomys ansorgei. The sequence continues at coordinate 2,730,783 of JAMJFZ010000451.1, read as the reverse complement.
TCTGGCTTTTCTCTCTCTATTGTCTTTCTTCTCTCTTCTCTGTCTCCTCCTTATTTCCCATACATCTATATACCTTTTTAAACAATACCCTCTATGTAAGAAGGACTCATATCATAATCATGAGTACTATTTTTCCCAGTGAATGATTACAAGTCACATATTTAAAAAACAGGTTTTCAATTCTCACTCATGATTATACAAGAACACCCAGTTTTACATGTATGTTCCCCTCACAATACACCTATATTCCATAAATAATAATTTTGTTTTTATGGATTAACAGAGTTTAAGCAAGCCAAACATCTTCACAGCCAGCTTCCATTGTAGCTTGCAGGTCCCAGTCTTCCAATTGCTAGGAAATGACTACATGTCAAAAGTGTCCTAACCTAACACAATTCTAATTTAGTTAACACAATAAATCAAGTTTATTATAACTAGAAAACTTTAAGTCGGGGGTCTTTTTGCTCTTCTTAGGTAAAAGGAAAATCTGCTGCGTATCTTTATATCCTCAAGGTACACCCCAAACACATCAGTAAACTTTTGATTATAGAAACCAGGAAAGAAACAATTTTATTTGTGGTCAAGGAAGTTCAAGCCTAACAATGGCCTAACAATGAAACTCATTTGTTAGTATTTGCTCATGTTATTATTTTTCATAGGTGAAACATGTAGGCCCTAGCAATTAAGCTTTCTTTGTTCTAGCTTTCATAACCCTGACCAAACAAGTCCCTAGCAAAAATATGTTTTCTTACTTTTCTGTTATTTCTTAGGTGACTAGTGTTTCCTAAGTTACTGATTCTAAGGCAGCTGGTAAAACATCCTAATCTAATTCTGTTAGTATTTGTGAAAAACGCCAACTGTTCCTCTCTGTACATGCTTTTTAGTTATTCTTTCTGGAGTTTCAATTGAATCACTAGTTTAACTAAGTGGCATTGCTCGAGGGAAACTCATCACCATTATTATGTGTGCCAGTAGCAGTGCCCACTGAGGGTTTAGAGACCCCCATAGAACTTTCATACCACAAAAGAGACAAGGAAACCATGGTAGCAAAAGCACGATAAGGCCAGCAGAGGCAAAGGGCATTCAGGAGACAATCACCCAGAAGGGCAGGGTAAAAACTTACTGTCGCCTTGCTAAAGAGTAGACTATACCTCTGAAGCTCTAGCATTGGCTGCTGTTACATTGCATTGCTCCCAGCAGAATGCAAAATGAATTGAATAGACAATTCAAAATAGAAAGTGGAGGAGGAGGAAGAGGACGAGGAGGAGGAGGAAGAGGAAGAGAAAGAAGAGGAAGAAGAAGAAGAAAAAAAAGAAGAAAAAGGAGAAGCAGAAGGAGAAGAAGAAGCAGGAGAAGAAGAAGAAGAAGAAAGAAGAAGAAATATAAATGGCAAAAAATTGTTGTTCAACAACTGCTTTGAGGTTCTCTCTCACCAAGGTCAGAATGGCTTGCACTGAAAATAAGAAGATCCACAAATGCTGGGAGGGTGAAGTAGAGAGGAGACACGCTTAGACACTGCTGGTGGGAAGTTCCTCACAAAAGTAGAGAATGAGACACTACATGGCCCAGCTATACCACTCCTGGGTACAAGCTCAAAGGACTCCACATCAGTGTACTGCAGAGGTACTTACCCATACTTATGGTCATATCGTTCCCAATATCTAAGAACAGCAACCAGCACACATGCCCACCAGTAGATGAAAGGATGAAGAAAAGGAGTTAGGTATACACAGTGGAGTTTTATTCAGCCATAAAGAAAAACAAAGTCTGGACAGCAGAAGGAAATGAATGCACCTGGAAATCATTTTGTCAAACAAAGTAAGATAGGTTGAGAAATACAAATGCCATGTGTTTTCTCTCATATATGGGATCTGAATTTCAATTATACACATGGCCACAGCAGAAGGGGGAGAGAGAACTTTGATGGCCTGGAAAAATTTTCTTGAAATTTTCAAGGACAAACTCCTTGAAAACTACAATTTGTCAAAGCTCAGCGAAGGAATATTTGAAGTTGAAGACATCTGTGTCTACTGGGGAAATTGAAATACTAACTGATAGCATTCCAAAACTGAAACCTATATAGTTCAGACTTAATTCTACCAAGTATTTAAGGAAGAAAGTTTATCAATTTTCTATATGTTTTAAGAATACAGAAGCAGAGAGAATACTTTACAGCTAACCTCACAAGACTGCATTATGGCCCTAAGACTGAAACCAGACAGAGACACAATAAAACAAAACTACCAATCAATATATTTTATGAACAAAGACACAAAAATCTACAAAATATTATAAGATAAATAGTGTGTAAAATAATATTGTCCTGTAAGTAAACAAACAGCCAGAAAATGGGGTATTATTCCTTATAACAACCTACCAAGTCATAAAAGACATGAATAAAACTTACTTTCACTAACTGAATGAAGCCAAACTGAAAAGATTATATTTTTATATTATTTTATATCATACTAGAACCGGTGACCAGCCCTCCTGTGAAGTGTGGGCTTTAGTGATGATCTGCTAGTGTGGTTCCCTGATTGCAAGAAATATGCTATTGTTTTTGGTGTGGGGTGTGTTGACAGTGCGGGACCTCGTGACCTCGTCAGGGCAGAGGGTGAATAGGAACCTCTGTGCCTTCCTTCCAACTGTGCTATGGATTGCTTTCAAAAACTGTGTATCTTAGTAAAAAAAAAAACAACAAGAAATACTCTCCAATTGCATCTGTTTGGCGTGGGCTGACACTCTTCCTAAGACACTAGCTAATACGAGCAGCCAATCTATGGCTTGCCTCCTGCCATGGGCCCCTGATTCCTAGTCACAGAGCCTACAGGAATCTTCAGTTTCTGTCCACCCGACCGTGAATCTACTCGTGAGTTACTCTGCCACAGATGCCTGCTAACTTACTTTCGGTGCGATTGTCTGAAGTAGCATCTACCTTCCATACTTTCAAAGTCTATTGATCGTCCCTTTCTTTATTAGAAATGGACACACAGACCCCTAAATTTCTAACTACCCGTTGCAATGTGCAAATGTGTTTTCACAGGCTCCTCGCCTGCTCTGTTTTGCTCACCTCCGGGGTGAAGTCATCTTTTCCTGATTGTGTTTAAGCTCCCAGGTTGTCTCTTGGTTCTTTTACGGAGCTGCCTGCAGCACACCATCAGGATTCTCTTCTCCGCTGGATCCACCTTATTTGAGGTTTATGGAACCTTGCATTTCCTAATTTAGTTCTGCTCAAGCTGTATTCCTCTCCACACTTTACTGTCAGCTTCTCCAAGGGACATCTAGATGCTCAGAAATCTTCCTGATTTATATTGACCTGAGTCTCTTGAAAGTAAGAAAACCAAGCTATCCTGCTCAGCTGTGCGCCTGCATTTCACTATATCCCATCTTCCTGGACCCTCTAACCCTACTGGTTCCTCTCCTTGAAATGCTTCTCTCTGTCGTTTTTTCCATGACATCTGACTCTTTCTTCTGTCCTCGCTGTCATCTCTCCTCAGTCATGGTTGAGGGGATACTCAATAGTGCAGGAAAATTGAAGAACTTGTCTTGCGAAGAACTAAGTATTCGTATTTTAAAAATACTCAATATTATACCTTATCATTCAGAAGATGTTTGTTTACTAAAACACTCAAGTGTTCAGTTTATCTCAGGCAGGCATATTATGTTAAAGGTAACGATGAAAATTCAAGCCACGTATCTTCCATATCTTTGTATCCACAGATGGGAATGCTAATAAATCTAGGTTTTTGCTCTCTGGTAGAAATTATGAGCATATATCAACTTAACTAAATGTGAGAACATCACTAGTGTATTCTTTCTGCCAAGTTATCTGATGACTCCATGAGGCGGTGTGTCTAGGCCTACCTGCGAAGGATACGTGGAATTTTTCCACACATGGGAGAGAAGCGATTTCAGGCAGGGAAACAGATCAGGTGCAGTCAGAGTCTTTAAAATGCTTGGCCTGTCGGAGAATGCTCATACCAGAGATGCTGCATTACTGTGAAGTGCTACAGTATTGTGAGGGCCATGCATTTCACTCCAGGAAAATTGTAAGTTGTTTTGTAGATAGTAAGACACCATCTGGGATTATTAAACATCAAAAGAACCACATTTCATGTATGTATTTGACAACCAGTACCAAAAACATCACAGAAAGGCAAGCTGGGTCTCAGCCAGATAAATATCGACCTCTCTGCTCTTCAGCAGCTGCTCCTTGTCATTCTCCAGCAACAATTTTTATGCTAAATGGACTCATAACAATGGATGAAAAATCTAAGAGACTGTCCTCAGCTAAATGGATGATTGGATTTCTTTTTCCATTTTTAAAAAAGTAATATATCAAAGCAAATTAATCTCTTCAGATATAAGGGAATATATAAGATGGTACCCTGCTTGATTCAGCAAATGTGGAGGAAAACTATGCACAAAGCCTTCCGGAAGAGTCAGAAAGGAGCCTGCGCCATTTTTCTCCTGTTGAGCAGGCCCTTGTATCCAGTTAGATGACTGCTGGGCACCACTGTGATGTAAGTGCCTCTGTAGCACCTTCAGGGATGTCTTGACGTGATGGCCATTGTTGCGGTTATGGGCATGACAGCTGGATAGGACTGTTGATTGCTTTCCTCCCTTAGCAACTTGCATAGAACTTTCTAGATCTAAAAAACTACCACTGAGTTTGTTTTGTATTGGCCATCTACAGCTGGGCACAGGACCTACCCTTAAGTGTGGTTAATATACCCAGTGAGACTCCACTGGAGAAAATTAATTTTTCCTTTGCTAGCAGGTGACAATTTCAGATAGCTTCTTAGTTAGAGGTGGGAGCCTTGGGGCCAAAATTGAAATTAGTTTTCTATAAACTTGTTTAATATTTCAAATTTTTTTAATGTGCATTCCTGCTAAAATTTGAAAATGATCATACTTCTACTGCCAGTGGCCTAATACTAACTCAGAAAGGAAAATCAGAAACCAACATGCCGGAAGGTAGTGGCGCAAGTCTTTAATCACAGCCCTCGGTAGGCAGAGGCAGGTGGATCTCTGAGTTCAAGGTCAGCCTGGGTCTTCAGAGTGAGTTCCAGGCTACATAGAGAAACCCTGTCTCAGAAAAAAAAAAAAAGGAAGAAGAAGAGGGGGAGAGGAAGAAGGGGAGGTATAGGAGGGGGAAGAGAAGGGAGAAGAAGGAGAAATTATCATGATTTTTAAAAAAATCAGAAACCAAGTGAATTCAGCTATCCCAAACTCATTATTTATGCAGTTATTTATGTAACTATGTAATTGTTTATCTACATATAGAAATGTCAATGACACTTCATATTTTAACAATTTTGCTGATAATCCTTCTTTTCCCGTTTCAAACGACTCAAACAGGGTTAATGATAGGCGTGATGACCCTCTGATTAATTGTAAGGCACTGCAAGTTTAATACGTTCCATTTTCCTAATACAGAGGAGAAAACTAAAGATCAAATATGCAATGGTATTTTCTAGCAAGCTTTTATTCAGTCTCTAAACAGCACAGAAGAGGTTTTCAGTCCCGTGTGATCTAAAACTTCCTCACTGATCAGTAATAAGTTCCTAAATCAGAAATGGATTTCCTTCACAGGCATGAACGTATCCATACGAAAAAAGTTAACTTAAATAGATCTCTGATTTCCAGTCTCAAGGATGTAGATGACCTGGCAACCCTAGATGTTTTGGATGAGGTAAGAATTGAGTGTAATTAAATTTAAATATTCTAATTTTTTTTTTACAAAATTTAGAATTATTAGAATTGTTTATTGTATTTTATATGTATGGGTGCTTTGCTTGCTATATGTCTGTGCACCGTGTGCATGCCTGATGCCCAAAGAAGACAGAAGAGAGCGTCAGATCTCCGGGAACTGGAGTCCTGGATGGTTGTGAATTGCCTTGTGGGTACTGGGAATTGAATCTGGGTCTGCTACAAGAGCAAGTGCTCTAAATTTCTGAGCCATCTCTCCATTCCTTCTAGATATTTTTTTTTTAATTTAAAGAACTAATGTGTACAAGGCTTTCTTTAAATACTATCTGTGATATCATATATGTTCTCTCTTTCTGTGCATGTGAGTACAAGCATGCATATGTTTGTGTGCGTAAGTGTTTCTTTCTGGCTTTCCTGGGGGAACGTCTCCCAGTAGCCCTGGCTGGCTTGGAACTCACTATGTATCGAAGGCTGCCCTCAAACTTGCATCAGTTCTCCCGTCTCTCCCCTTCCCCCATGCACTGAGATTATAGGCATGAGCCACCATGCCTGGTTCATGTCCTACCCACACAAGACACAGAATAATGGCATTCAGTGAGAGTCGGATACGAGTTCTTAATTGCTGGTAAATGAGAGCAGGCTCATGTCAAAAAGACTCCGGAAACCAGAGAAAGGCAGGGTAGGGTATATAAAGCCCCAGATCAATATTACATCATACCAGGGGTGGCCAGGTGATAGCAGTTTCTAAAGCTGCTTGTTAACGAAGGTTTCAAAAGCTTTCATTGATTAAAACAATGGACTTTCTGAAACTGCAGCTGCTGCTAGACTAGCTTGTTCTGCTGAGCAGGATGTGGTTAGCTGGGCTGGGGAAAGGTTGGGTGAAGGGCATTGAATGGAGTCACAAAATGGTCAGTTCAGTTCACACTTTGTCTCTTTTTATCTGTCCTATCTTTAGAATATCACATATCCGTGACTTTTTGGCCTGTCGTCATTTTTTAAATTCCAAAATGACAAAGAAGTGAAGTTTCCCAAACATACACTATTAGGTCACAAATGTCTCTTCTTAGTCATTTCTGGAGTCCCAAGGGTACGATTTTCTCATAAGACAGTCTGCCTCTTCCACCTAACATGTGGCCTCCATCTCTTCCCTCTACCAGCTGTCAGTGGCAGGACACAGAAGCCTCTGAGGTGCCAGAACAAGTCTATTACCCCTGGTTCTCTTCATAAACCACAAAGCAACTGCTCACCCTCTGAGGACATCTCCTGCTTGAAACACCTCCTGCTTGTTGCCTCTGAAACATTTCCAATATCCCTTGTGATGTACAGGTCCAAGCCAGTAACTACAGTCTCAGCCTGTCTCCTCATCCCTCTGCATCCCAGATAAATCTGGTCATTAAAGAAAGGAATGGCTCCATTGAGTAAAGGCTGAAACCCCTGTCCTTTCTGGTCAACAGCACTTTAGTTTTTAAACCTTCTGATTGATGCCTGAGCATTATCTCAGAAATTCAACAAACCTGGAGACATTTTGAACGGAAACACTCTGCTGTAGTTTGCATCTGGAATGTCTGTCCGAGGTCCAGTGGTAAATGCTTGATCGCCAGCCTGTGCCAGTGGAAGCTTTAAGGGATGGAGCCTGGTGGAAATTCTCAGGCCATTATGAGGCATCCCCTTCAAGGGGAATGTAGGTCCCTGGCCCCAACCACCTTTTCTCTGTGTGATTTACGTGACACATGTTCCCACTGTGATGTATAGCCTCATCCAGGACTGAGAGCAAGAAAATGACTACCATCTCAAGCCTCCAAAACAATCCAGTTTTCTCTATAACATTTGATTTGGCTCAAGTATTTGTGGAAAGGTGACTAACACAGTCATTTGCTAAATTTGGGGTACAGCAACAACTTGCTCAAAATAACCCCTCTTGGGATCATTACAGATGTTGAAATCAAATAGCATTTATAAGGAACGACTTGTTCTTGCCTCTATGAATTTTTTCTTATCAGTTCTCCCAGTGCCCTGGATACCTAGGCTTGAGAATTGCAAGCATTTTCCAATCACGTTATTGAACAGTGTATTAATATAGTATGTCTATTGTCTGGGTTTTATATTCTTGTCCCTTTTTGACTTAAGATATTTTGTTTTCATTTTGTGTCATTGGCTGCCCATGATGATCACAACACCATTAAAATCAATTCATGTAGTCATGTGATCAACTGCAAAGGTTACCTTCTGAATATTTTACTTCACAGACCCGAATGTCTATGCAAAATACATGGCACCATTAAATCACCTCGAATAGGAGTAAAACCATACACACGCTCTCTCTTCTCTTTCCTTTCTAGATCCTCTTTTCCTCAACTTCTACACTTATTTCCTTGAAGACTACAGAATATATAATTTATCACAGTGCATGTATGTATAATATATAACGCACAGCATATAACGGGTAACCTGTTTGCCCTTTGTAAAGCACACCAATGACTGGAACTTCCAGTTGGGCATGACAGCTCACACCTTCAATTCCTGTAGTCTGGAGGCAGGATCTGTAGGACCTCCATTAGTTCCAGGCCAGCCTGTCTGCATAGTGAATCCCAAGCCAGCCTGTTGCATAGTGAATCCCAGGCCAGCCTGTCTGCATAGTGAATCCCAAGCCAGCCTGTTGCATAGTGAATCCCAGGCCAGCCTGTCTGCATAGTGAATCCCAAGCCAGCCTGTTGCATAGTGAATCCCAAGCCAGCCTGTTGCATAGTGAATCCCAAGCCAGCCTGTTGCATAGTGAATCCCAGGCCAGCCTGTTGCATAGTGAATCCCAGGCCAGCCAGGTCTGCATAGTGAATCCCAGGCCAGCCAGGTCTGCATAGTTGAGACCCTATCTCAAATAAAAAATGTTTTAAAAATAACATCCCCTTTTACCTCTCAAAACCACATGTATTTTATTAATCCCTGTTTAGTTTTAAACGTGTAGTTGGACACAAATGATTTTGTTTTCGTCTCCTATCCCTCTCCTGACTTATTTACCCTTTTGAAACTTGAGACCCTCTTTCTCGCCATCCTACATGCTAGGATTGCAGGCCTGTGTCACCATGCTTGACTTACATATGGTTTTTAATAGAGAGAAATTGTTTTATTCTGCTGCAGAACACAGTGTCTGAACACCTTGAGAAGTGTTATTCCAGAGATCAGATCTATATCTATGTGGGAGATATACTCATTGCACTTAACCCTTTTCAAAGTCTGGGTCTTTATTCCACAAAGGTACGTGTGTGGCTTTCGTTTCCATTGTACAAATAATTTTAGTGATCAGATTCTTTTTTTTATTTTTTTAAAGGTTTATTTATTTTATTTGTATTAGTGTTCAAACTGCATGTATGACTGCATGCCAGGAGAGGGCATCTGATCTAATTATAGATGGTTGTGAGCCACCATGTGGTTGCTGGGAATTGAACTCAGGACCTCTGAAAGAGCAGTCAGTGTTCTTAACCTCTGAGCCATCTCTCCAGCCTCAGTGGTCAAATTCTTAATTTAAATGGATGCCAGCAAAAACACATTATCCAAAATTTGAGGAAAGCTGTTACATATTTATCATTCAAACATAGACATAGATGTGGGAAAAATAGATGAAATCAAGCTAGGTACTCTTTGTGGTATTTTATTCAAAACTACATGTGAGATTATGAATTCCATGCAGCTTTACATTTATCCCTAAATGATTTCTCAAAATTAATATGATAATGTCTGCTATGAACTGAGAATTGGAGTCAAAATATAGCTATACCATTTATATCTGGGTACATAATGGCTGTAAAACTTGACATTGTGAGATTTTAAATTTCTTTTAACATGTTAATTGGTTCATTACGATCATACAATGTATGCTTTATAAGTAAAAGTATTTAATTATCAATTATTCAGTCACTAAAGCTTTATAGAATTCGACAAGGCTGTTTTTGTTTTTAATTAGACCTATTGTCGGTTAGCTATGTGTGCACTCTAGAACATTACTTAGTACTCTGCCTAATGGCTCATTTAAATGTCAATCTAAAATGTACAGGATAGTAGTATATTTACCAGCACTGGCTTGGTTTGTATTAGTGAAAGTTTGCATAAAGTTTTTTCTTGTAAACAAATAATCACATTTTGGAACCTTAAGCTCTTCTTTGGAAATTGCATGCAGAATCACTTAAATGCTGCTACTATTCTATCATTTCATGTTATAGCCTATATATGGTGGACTGGCTTTTTGCATATATATAGATATACACACACACACACACACACACATATATATATATATATATATATATGTATGTGGGAAAGCATATGTGTATAATGTTTTACTTGGATAGTTTTTTAAATCTTTTGCTTCCAAAACTAGAGCTCTACATGTAAATAATCTATACATTAAATAAAAACAGAAGCAAGATACAAAAGCTCTATAAGATTTATTCACTTTAACTCCAGCTTTCTAAGTTGTATATTGGAGCAAAGAGAACAGCCAACCCCCCTCACATTTTCGCGATGGCCGATCTGGGATACCAGTCTATGGTCACATATAACACAGACCAGGTAAGGCAGGCGCCCCACATCCCTTGCTTTGCAGAGAGCCGCTGAGGTTCCTGGGGATGCAGTCTTCTCACAGCTTCCTCTCCCTCCTGCACAGTGCATCATTATTTCTGGAGAAAGTGGTGCTGGGAAGACAGAGAGTGCTCACCTTCTGGTTCAACACCTCACTGTGCTTGGAAAGGTAGAATTACTTTTATTCCTGTCCTAATAGAAGCATTTGTGTATTTCAAATAACTGATTATATTAGTACTTCCATACTTTGATGATGCATGGAAATGCTGAAACACAATTATTACCATTTGAGTTCTAAGATATATCACACACAGGTTGAAGAGAGCTCACCGGTTAAGAGCATTGGCTGCTCTTCCAGAGGACCTGCGTTCAAGTTCCAGCACCTATATGGTGGATCACAACCTTCTGCAACTCAGGCCCAGGGGATCCAATGCCTTCACCCAGCCTCAAGGGCACTGCATACACATAGTACACCAGCATACATGCAGACAAAATGCCTATATGCTACACACACACACACATGTACATGTATACATGTGTATATGTGTATATATATATATATACATATATGTATATATATATATACACACACACATATATATATCCTCTGTTTTGAAGCTCCTCCAACTTTCCTACCTCTTAGGCACCAAGTCTTCACGTGTCGTTTTTCTCTCTTTAGCCTCAGTGCACTCACAGAACGGTTCAGTAACAACATTCAATACAGATGAAAGCTCAATAGTATCATCTATAAAGCACCAAAAGCCCAGAAACTGTGTAGATTTAAATGTTACAAAATCTGGGAGGGATTAAGATGTAAAAATAAATAATGGGTGCACCATGCTTGTGGACTTGATGCTAAACCTCTACAAAACCATCTTCAGATTCAGTAAGATTGCAATATCATAGAAGTAAAGTGTTTTGGACAGCAAATTAATGTTATTATTATTATTATCATTATTATTACTAATTGGCTTCTCCCCATTCACTTTGGCATGTCCATTGGTCATCCTTGCTCAGCTCACATTTGGGCAGTCATGTTGGTGAGACTTTATAAATGTGGCTTCTAATATTACTAGGAGACACAAGTCACAGCACACACACACATGCACACACACATGCACACACACTCTCTGATCCTCTGGCTCTTACAGTATCTCTTCCCCATCTTCTGCAATGTTCCCTAAGTCTCGGGTGTGGCAGTGTTGGGCTCCACAACTCTGCATTTTGATTGGTTGTGGTTATCTGTAATGATCTCTATCTGTTGCAAAGAGAAATTTTTTGATGGGGGGTGAGTACGCCACACTTGTCTGTGGGTATAAGGACAAAGTTTTTGGATTGTTGTTAGAGATTGTGCTATTTAGTAATTTAGTGGTTGTAAATTCTCCAATAAGGGTATCTTATCAGCACTGAGTAGTTAGCTGGCTTCCCGGTACCAGGCCTGGGTTCTCTTTTTCTGAGTGGGTCTTAAATCCAATTAGAAAGCTATTGTTACCTTAGAGGTATGTATGCATGCCACTACTGTACCCTTAGGGTTATCATGCCATGCTGGTCATTGATGGTTTATAGACATCGCAGCTGAGTACAGCTGCTGGTTGCCACCTTCCTTTGGAAGCTTGCATGGTGCTTTCTGATACCGTGAAAACTAGTCCTCAGGGAAGGAACATTCATATCAGTTCCAGTTCCAGTTCTCTGGGCCCTGTTTCTCAAGTGCATGATGTTTTCAGCAATTGAAACTTACCTTCCACCTCTCAGGGGGAACCAAGGGCAACAGCATGAGGCCTATGTTTTGAGAGTCTCTTGGACATCCCTGGCTAAAAACTCAAAAAAGAGCTTCTCATATCTGGTTTGGGGGCTTTTGTTAATTGGTCTTTGGTTCTCGGAGGGAGCACCATCAGTCTAGAAGAGAAAAGCTCGTTAAAACTATATATGTATATTTACACACATAATTAGGTGTAATATAGATTTTTAAGGAAATAGTTCCTACTATGATTTCTGTGGCTTTTTCAGACATCCCTATTGTTATTTTACCTCCCTCCTTCTGTGTGTACCTCCCTCTCCTCTCTCTAAAGACATCCTTTTCCCCATTTCCTTTTCCTTTATCAGACCGCTTGTGTCCTGCTATTCCCCCTCATCCTCCCTCTGCTTCTTCAGAAGCAGAAGAAAACTAGCGTGCCAAGTCAAAAAAAGGCTGTATAAAAAGGCAAAGGAACTGTAATAGCCAAATGATTTTTTTTAAACACACACACACACAGGATTGGAGCATTGCGTTCCTGGTTCTTTAGGACTCACCACAAGGTTGCAGCTGTGAAGTATTTCTTTAAGGAATCGTGACAGGATTCCTGGCACTTACTAGAGTCTACAAGTACTTATTTTTGTCAAAAGTGGTCAGTCAATTAGTAGATAACTAATTTTCAACAGATGGTTTTGAAGACCTGTGTGTGCCCCTGCAAACCAGCAGACCCCAGTCTAGACCTCACATGCTATAGAAAGTTAACTCAAAATAGATACTAAGTATCAATGGGGAACCACAAGCGATAAAGCAAAACAGGGAACTTTATCGTGATCTTAAATTAATTCAAGGCGTCTCAGATACAACACAAAGTGGACCATTCATAAAAGAATCAAAATTCTACCCATATTCACAATTTAGTTCTCTGATAGTATTATTAAAAATCAAAAGCAAACACCAACGTAAGTTTTATTCAAGAGAAAATGTTAACAAATCACTTAACTAATAAAGGATAGAGAAATACGAAAATGTCTTAAACTCAATATTAAAAAAAATTAAATGACATGGAATGGGAAAAAAATTGAATGGTCACCGCCAAAAGTGCCACCACATAGACCACAACTAATGCAAATTAAGACTTTAATCAGATGCCTCCGAATGCCTATTAAACTGGCTAAATTTTGTTTTTAAGAATGCGAGAAGACGAAGTGCTGACAAGGACCTGGAGCAGCCGGGCCTCCCGTCTGTTATTAGAGCTAACAGTGGCCGAGAACAGCAGCACCGAGGCAGCGCAGTCACTGTGGAACGCAGCCTCCGTGCTTCTTAAACAGGCGATCTGCATTTGCCATGCCGCCAGTAATCCCCCTGCTACCCATCAAGAAAATAAAAGCCATGTCCATACAAAAATGGTGCATACAAGTGTTTTGAGGGACATTATAAATAAGCTCAAAATTTAGATATGTTATAGGGTTGTGACCACCCCTCAGCGGCAAAGTACTTGCCCACCACACAGTAAGCCCTAGATCCTATCCCCCAAGAACACAAGAAGACAAAAGTCTTGTCTGACACATAGCTGACAGCCTGCTTATTACGACAGACTGAAGCTGCACAGCCAACTATAGCTGCTCACCTGAGCCCAACTTACTTCCAAAATTATGCATAGAAAGAATTCTGTATTTCTGTTAAAATTCAGTGAGTTTCCTTCAATCTATCCCGCCACGTGTGTTGGTATAGAATATAAGTATGCTTTCTTCTGACCTCTGACCTCTATTCCTGTTGACCCTCAGGGTGGCGCTGTCACGGGGCTCTCATGTCACGTTCTTACAGTCAAGAACATTTTAAAGAGTTTGGAAGACGTTGAAATGAAAGATAATGGAAAGAGGGACAGTAGGACTCGGCCTAAGAGATGAGCACGGGAGCAAGAGCTGTCTGCACTTGCTAGTTTGTCTTGATTTCTGAGCTGATAGAAGCTTTCAGTAATGGCTTAGATGTGTGTGGGTGTTGTTCTGTAGATGTGAGCAAATTTGTTGATCTAATCTCTATCTTGTTCTAGATATAAACATGTGATTCAGTGGGGGGTGGGGTGTTGACAGGGTGTACCCAGAGACAGATCTGCCCTTGTCTGGGCTTTTTCTCCTTTCTCCTTCTCCTTCTCCTTCTTCTTCTTTTTACTTTTGTCCTTGATAAAGATTTAACAGATGCAAAATAGGGTGTCTGGTGGATGGAATTTTCCTTTGCAGTCCACTGGTCCTCACTTAGCAGGTCAAGGCTATTTAATATGGGTAGATGAAGATACTCTTCTCCTTTGTCATAAGTGGAAGCAGTTCAAACGCTGTTTGACAGAGCCAATTGTGTCCCAGGATCCACGTCTCTTCTCTTGCTCCTTATTTCTCCTTAATACTTGAGAGTCTCTGTACAGCTTCTCAGCCTCTCTGAGATAGCCCCTCTCATGAACTCGGATCTAACATCACTGTGCTCTGAGTAGCTACTCTTCTCCCCCAACTGGAGAACTGTCTACACCCTTAACTCAGTAGCCTCAGCAGGGTTCTAGGTTTAACACTGACGATAATATACTTAAGCTAATTTCCACCATAATGCAAGTGATGTGTATGCCTAGCCCTCTCAGGAGACAGGATGTGGGCATGCTTTTTTAAGAGATGGGGTGAGACAGCCGGGAAAGGGTGAACCAACCAGGGATTCCATTCTTTCCATCCACTCTGATGAGCTGCTCTGTCAGTGGTTTGTTCCCTCCACTTCTGAATCCACAAGGTATCTTTATTCTCTTACTTACATGCTTAGAAGCTTCTGTAGACACAAAGAAAGTAGATTTGGCTTTGGAAAAGATTTAGATGTAGTCTCAGGTCAAAATCTAGCTTTAAAGTGAGTGAGCCTGCACACTTTGTGCAGACTGCCTCAAGTTGTGATGTCATATCATAAGAAGACAGAAAATCCCTCTTCCTCTGTTCCTGAGAAAATGAGTGGATGCGTGTATGGGAGAGGGATGTGAATTTCATTGTAGCATCCGACAGTGTACTGAAGTTATGCTCGCCAATGTTTTTGTTTGCATGTAAAGGACTTACCAAAAATAGACATCTTAATAGAGACAAATTAATTTCATACTGCTGTTTATATCTTAACATCTCTACCTAGGCTAATAACAGAACCCTACAAGAGAAGATTTTACAAGTAAACAATTTGGTCGAAGCCTTTGGCAATGCCTGCACTATTATAAATGACAATTCCAGCAGATTTGGAAAATACTTAGAAATGAAATTTACCTCATCTGGAGCTGTAGTGGGGGCACAGATTTCTGAATACCTTCTGGAAAAATCCCGTGTCATTCACCAAGCCATGTAAGTGCATGTCAGATATGCCTTAGTTTCTGTGTAATATATGCAAGAACAATGTTTATATAGTTAAAAGCATTTCCTACTTCTCAGTTTATTGATAACTACTATGTGTAAGGCACTTACTATTGAAAGCAAAGAGACCCCGTCACCAGTGATTTATATGTTACTTATACATTAGCATCTGATAGAGGAATTAATAAATGACCTAATACTTATGCTACCACCAAGGAAATACAAACAGAGTGGAAAAGAGCAAGTAGAAAACCTTATTTCTCCAGGAAAAAAAAAAATCAATGGGAAATTTAATTAAAAAGATTGGACTCGGCTTCTCTTTTAAAATAAAACTATTTCTCTTTTTAAAAATAAACATAGATACTTGTATTTTCTTCTTCCTGTGTTTACACACAAGGGACAAAATAAAATATTCAGAAATGTTCTACTGTATGACTATTTTCATTACTAGTTGATTTTAAGTCATTAATATCATTCATGTTGTTTTGATATTAGATTGAATGAGTTCCTTTTGGCATTTTGTGGATAAATAACAAAATTTATTTACTGTTTAAGGACTCTAAAACATCCTTGATTTTACTATGAGGGACTTATAGTTACCTGTTGGATTTTTATCTTAGTGGTTTTGTTATTGTTTAATAGAATGTAAAGTTAGAATCCCCCATGTTAATTTCATGTTAAACACACTCCTTCATTATAGTAACATGTCAGCTAAATTCATAGGAACATAAGCTCTTGTTAGTACATCTTTGTGGTATTTAGGATCAAATGCAAGGCCTTATGCATGCTAGGTGAGTTCTGTACCACTGAGCTACAATGCAGATCTGGTAAATACAGTTTTAAATGATGGGCTCAGGATGGATGAGTCTACCATGAGTCTGATGCTTAAACCTCAAGATTCTCATAGGATCTCAACTCTGTAACTTACAGTGTATGTGACTCTGAGAAATTTACCTTACCTCTCTGCTCCCCATGTTTTCATCTTTAAGGTGGAAAACATTAGCACACCCCTCTCCATTAAGATAATTCCTGTAGGGGGCGATTTAGCATGGTGAACCATACATACAAAAATGGTGTCAGTGCAGCCAAGGACATCTGTGAGTGCATCCATCACAGAACTGCAAATATGCTTAACACATTATGGGATGTTTTACAGTTTCTATTTTGTCACTTGATTGCGTAACATTAACTTTATGGATGACACTATTGTGTCACAATGTCAAAAGGTTTAGTATACCTGAACACCAATAAACGTTGTAATGGCTATGTTAATGGTTGGAAAGACTAGAAACAGTATTTAGTGAATTGAAGACATTTAATGATGGCAGATAGCATTATTGATGTGTGTCCGAGGCCCCAAATCATGTAGGCACACCATAGATTTGCCACCTGCACATAGAGGGACCTTTGGTGTTAATGCATGTGGAGACAGAACCACATCTTGGAAATCTTTATTCTGTTCTCATAGCAGTTTTAGCCTCTCCTTCAACTGGGTAAAGAACTATGCAAGAATAACCTGATGATATTTCAATGGAGCTCCCATGTTATACAATGTCAAGGTACACCATTCCAGCATATTCCAGAACATCATTCATACTGAATACTGTAAGACTAATACCTTCTGGAGTTACACACCGAGGCCCTGGGTTTGTATAAAAATAATCCGTTACCAACTCAAATATTCTAAGATGTGTTTTTTAAAAAGTACAAACAGGATAAGATTTAAGGCATGTTGTGTATTAAATAAGCTTTTTTGGTTCCTAAATGATCTAGCTATTTTAATGATAAGACACTACTGCTGCATGCACTACACACGTTAGTTGAAATCAAGCTGTATATGAGCTGTTAGCTTCCTCCCCATGGCTACCTTTCATAGTGTCAGAGAGTGCTATTAGGTCATGGGGGGGAGGGCGATCTTCAACAGCCTTGCCCAGCAATCAACCCTTCAGACTACAACACCAGCTTCCCAGGTGAGATGCACTGGTGGCATGATTGCTATGGGAGTAACTGCCTACTTCCTAGGTACCTGCAGAAACCAACTGCACCAAATGGTCTCTGGTTGCATTTTAGCCCCACACCACAGGAGTACTTCAAAAAGAGTCCCACTCTGCAGAAAGACATCATGCATGGTACCCCAAACCTGGTTAAAAACCTACATTTATTTATATTTTAGTTTACTTGAATTGCATTTTATATTCTAATGAAAGTTTTTGTGACCTTTAGTCATCAGAAGGAGTATTGTTTCTAGGAAGATTTTTTCCTTCTGTGTACGTGGTATATGCGTGTGAGTATGTGGGAGCACATAGCGTGAGAAGCCAGTGGAGATGTCAGGAGTCATCCTCTATTATTCTGTGACTTCTTCTCTTGAAGCAATGTCTCTCAACTGTAGGCTTGCCATTTTCCCCAGGTTGGATCACCAGGTAGCTCTCTGGCACTGTCTCCTCCTGTCTCGCAATGTTGGCATTGGAGGGAGCTTTTCATGTGGGTTCTGGGGATTCAACTTTGAATTCTCATGCTCCCACTCTTACCCACTGAGCCACCTCCCCAGGTCCACAGGTACATTTTTTTAAACTCTGAATTTCAGTGTACTCTATCGATCGTAATTATGAAGAAGAAACAAAGTTCAAAGGCTTTATATGAAAACCCTATTTACAAAGACAGAATGCATATCCAAGAATTAAGAATGAATGCTTAGCCCAGGCTGAATGGTTAGTCCAGATTAACAAGGGCAAGAGACCATTTGTGTCCCTCGGCTTTGGGGGCCAGGGGAAAGAAACCATCACGGAGCCTGAGGGTAGCTGAGAATAGGGGAGCCTGCAGGTCTGAAGCCCCCACAGAACTGTGTCCTCTTCCAAGCAGAATGTGAGTAGTTAGATCCTTCACTTGCCTCCTCTCTCCACACACAAGACGACAAAGGACTCGGGTCTGCAGGCTACAGAACTGAGCATCGGGGGCCAGGGGTCATACACAAGGCAGAGGTTAGAGAGCCAACCTGAGAAGCAAGGGGGGAAACAGAGCAGACATGTATCTTTTTTTAATGAACATTTTCTAAAAACAGGATTGATTCTTTCCTTCTCTTTTTCCTCTGCCCCATTCTGCCCACCTTGGTCTCTGGCTACGTTCATCTTCAGAGTGCCTTTGTCGTGATGGCATACTATTAACTTGTGGTTTAAACCCTTTGTTAAATGTAGGTGATTTGGGGGAAGAAATATTTTACAGAAAGACTGATTGGGAGCAGATGAGCACATTGAAGACAATGCTGGATAATGCTCATAAATATAAATTACAGCTGTACCTGTTAGTTTCCTCCTGTTACAACTGGAGTTCAGCAAGCATTGATTGCCTTACTCTCCATCATCGGCCCTTTACAAGGCTACCTGAGAGTCTCAAACAAGCTGGCAGGCACGTCCTCTGCTGTTACGGACCAGTGGGACACTGAGCTAAGCACCCCCTTGCCTTTATGTCCCCGACTTGCTATATTGTCTCTTTTGCACAGGAGGAAGCAGATTGAGAGAACAAGCCAATTCATTACCAAAACCTGAAGTTTGACCTTTGATTCTCTGGGCGGCTCCAAAACCCCATTAACTCATCCCCGCATTTGCTCCTTAATTCATCCATTCGTTTGACAAATGTTTGCCGAATGTCTACTCTGTGCTGAACACAGGAGATTTAAAACCATCTAAGAGGATTTGGGGGACAGTGGTTCATGATTTCCTAAGAATCCTGTGTGCCTTGACTCAAACCCACTGGTCATTCGGTCTAGTCTTAGGAAAGTGGGAGATGAATTCAGCCACTGAGGGTGAGAGGGTGAATCACAAGGAGGAAGATGGACACAACTGGGTGTCAATAAGGGAGGAGTTATAATTAAACAAAATACAACCGAAAATGCTAGGGTTCTGCACATGCTGTAGAACTTTAGGCCCGCAGATCTTCAACAAAGATACAGAGGCGTCAGGGATGAATTGAACCACATTACTAAGGATTTTGCCACAGTTTTGAGGTATTTGGGATTTTTGCTGCATGGTGAATGCTCATGTCCCAAGGCCATTGAACCACATAAGATCACCCTGGGAGCATTCCTACAAGTGGCCGAATAGAACTCCAAAGAAGGACCGTTCAAAACAGAGGATCCAGAAGAACAGTTGGACTGGGGTCAGAGAAACACCGTTTGTAACTCACGGAGACCCTGTGCTTGTCCTGGGAGCACTGGCCTGGGAACAGCGTGGATTCCGTGTGACACTCAATCTTCAGTGCACATTCGCTGTGGTTTGAGGCACGACCCAAAATGAATAACCTTTGGGGCTGTTTTTGTTTGTTTGTTTGTTTGTTTTCTTGTTGCTTTAACTCTCTGGTTGTTTATCCGCTGAAGGTCAATGCATTTTCCGTAGTAAACTCCAAGCCTTGTAAAATTACAGTCTTGGGAAATGGAAACTAATAATGGTAGAGAAATCTGCTAGCTCTGTGTGTCTACATTTGTGAGTCCCTCACTAATTGTATATTGCGTCATTGAAGTGCTCTAAGAGGTGACACACAGAGCAGTCAGTGTGATGCCAAGAGAACAGAGCCAATAAATCACATAGTGCGCTGACCCCAGAGAAGTCTTGTTAGTTGGCGGTGCTAAGTCGATGAGACCTAAACCATGTTTTAGTTGGGTTCTAACTTCTAAAATACTGTTTTATTCTTTGACAGTTTTACACACGTTATTTAAGACATCCGTCCACACTCACTCTGAAGCCTCTCTTACCCCTACAGCTTCCCCCATCCCCCCAGTCCCCAGGCCCCTTTCACATCTTTATGGTTCCTGTTGCTGTATACAGGGTTATCTGCAATCGACTCCTTGATGTCTCTGCGGCACCTGCAGCAGCACATGGTGGCATTAAAGATGAGCTCAGTGTGGCTGTCTAGAAAGGATGAGCAGGCCAGGTGTACCTCAGCAGTACAGTGCTCAGCTAGCGTGTGTGAGGCCCTAGACTCACGCTGCACAAAATTAACTTAAGATGAAAAGTTTAAAATAATGTGTCTATTTTCGGGTCAGCAGCCAGCCTTGATATCCAGTCTTCTTTGCCCCGACACGAACTTCCTGATCCCTCTCCTTCCTCTGTGGTACATTTTCTTCTCTAAATTCATTCATCCATTCCTAAAATGTGTATTTACCAAGATTGGTCCTTGAGGCATTTTTCTTTTCTCTCTACTGTCACTTCATAATCTCTTTGACATCATATGTGAAATCAGCACCAAAATATGTACTTCTTACTCTCTCCTGAGTTCATCTTTTCCATTTCCAGCCTCCCACACATATCTTCCATTCCAATTCAGCTGAACTCATCCCAACCCTGTGGTTTTCATGTAGTCTCTGTTCAAGCTATACTCTGTACCTGTGGGAAAATCTAACACCTTTAAGACACCTATCTACACAGCTATATTCAGTTATCATTTATTCTAAGGAAATTTCCATGCAATGGAAGAATAAATCATTTAAAAAGGCTTGCATGTGGTGGTGCATGCCTTAATCCCAAGCATTGCAGAGGTTAAGGCAGATGCGTTGTGAATCCAAGGCTAGTTTTGGGGGCTCATTCTCATTCTCATTCATTTCCTAAATCTTTCATTGGCCCCTAAGCCCACTGATCCATGCTATGAAGTGGTGAAATAAACAAGCAGGGAAGAAGAGAGGTGACAAGCTGCCCTGACATTTATGTGTGGGGAACAATGGCAGAAAGGGACCCCAAACCAGGACAAGACATGGCCAATTATGTCATGGAGGAGAAAATCTGTAGTGGTAATGTAGTATCTAATGACTTAACCACCTGTGGAAATCAAGAGTTTTGGGAGAGGTGTAGTGGCACACTGCTGTGGTGGCCCACAAAATAAGACAAGGAGGCATATTCATACGTGCAAACCCCTCCAGCCCTCTGCAGAGGGAATCACTATCCTGGCAACCACCATACTGGACAGTGGAACCCTGAGCATCTGAGTTCAGGTGTTTATATTGATCCAGAACTCCTCAGATGTTCTACTGATATCACATGCAGATTATTAGCAAACATCCCCCACATAAATCCAACAAACAGACACAACAAAATGCCAAGGCCTATGTAGCCCCCCCAACAGTGCACATAACAATTATTTTATATATAACTAGAAAGAAACCTCCACAATATAGGGGTGTAAGATTTATGCTAGCTAAAGAAGAGTAATAATAGGGAGATGTGGAGGTGGCTGGCCTTGGACTCTGTGACATTGTTATGATCTTGACTCCTGGTGATATTGGAAGGATTTAGGAACATCCTAAAATAGGAGGTACGAGTAGGAAAGCAGAGACATGAGTGCTTCACAGAGAGGCAAATCCAGCACCGCCTAGATGGCCACTGGGTCAACTGGGGTGAAATGAAAGCCTGACCAGAAGGGTACACTGGAAATAGAGTAATAGGAAGCCAGGTGTCTCCTCCTCTATTTTGTAGAGAGGGAATCTGAGGGAAGGAGCAGGGACCCTGAGGTCCCAGCCAGCATGCTATGGAACTTACATCACCTGTTCCCTTAGTTGAATTTCTCCAACACCTGGGGAATGAGCACTTCATTGTTTGATCCAGGGAGTCACGGAACTCAAGTTATTGGGAGATGCCTCACACACAGAAAAACTGGGCCTCATAAAGATCATATTAAAGAAGATTGAAGATATTGTGTGATTGCAGTCAAATACACCCGGTTTAAATGCGGCAGAGCCCGCAGCTCCGTGACTGTGGCTGAGATGGTGCTCTAAGCTTCAGTTTCCTGAGTAAACTGGAAAGTAAAGTGGGAAAACCATGCCTCGCCTAAGGACCTGTAGGTGATAACGGAAATAATTTAGCATTTACCTCCACCTGGCATGCTATGCATCTGATTCCTTTTTCTGGTCATTTCTATTGGCATTTGAGTCTTAGAAGTTAAAGATCTCTGACTGTTTTGTTCCTTTTATGTTCCTGGTGCCTAGAAAAATTCCTGGAAAGTCACTCACAAATATCACAATGTTTAGAACTACTACCTAATGATGCCAATAGTTGAAAATTAGTATTAGCAATAGAAAGCCAAAATGCAGTGCCCAGGAGGCCCATATGGACAATCACAGCTGTTGATTGTTCTACCAATAGTACTAATGAGTCATTTTAACAGTGAATGTTCTTATTAACCATCTTCCTGAAAATGTCTTTTTTTTTTCCCCCAGTGGAGAAAAAAATTTTCATGTTTTTTACTACATTTATGCTGGCTTAGCGGAAAAGAAGAAACTAGCCCTTTACAAGTTGCCTGAAAATAAGCCACCCAGGTAACCCATCGGGTTGTACTTTGATGGTGCTTTCTCTTTTAATATAATTTTAGATTTTTATCTTTCCTCTCATACTTTCTTCAGGTACTTACAAAATGACAACATCAGAACAGCACAAGACATGATGAACAATAGCTTCTACAAATCCCAGTATGAACTAATTGAACAATGTTTCAAAGTCATAGGTTTTACAATGGAGGTAAGTACCAAAAACATTTGAACCACTTTTGTAAGTATCTTTTATAAGTCCTCACTAATGATGAAAATTAGCTAATTCGCTGACTGATACTATATGCTAGGAACTATGTTCAGGGCTTAGTATAGCAGTTACTCCCATTATGTGTCTGGGTGTGGGTATTGCTCTGAAAGTGTGGGGTATGTGCACATATGTGCACAGTGCATGTAGAAGTCTGAGGTCAAGGTCAGGCGTCATTACTTGATGGTTCTCCGCCTATGCTTTGAGACAGGGTCTCTCACTGAATGTAAAGTTATTGATTCTGCTAGCCTGGCTGGAAGATGAACTTCACGGATCCCTCCACATCCAAGCCCCTCTGATGGCCCAAGTTTGAGTCGCCAGCATACACTGCCATCCATGCCAGGCTTTTTGTATATGGCTCTAGGGATCTTAATTTGGGGTCCTCATGTTTACAGCAGGTACCTCATCTACTGAACCATCTCCTCCGCCCCAATATAAAGTTTCTGTATCTGATTTCTCCATAAGTACCTATTTATATTTTCATGTTTTTTTTTAGTTACTTGAATTTTGCTAGGAAATCAACTCACATGTAAGCCATAGCTTTGATTGCTGAATTTTCTTATACTATTTAAATTTTCTCTGTATCTCTAGCTTGATTTCCATATTTTTTATTTTAGTTTTTTAACGTATTTATAGGTGGCATACAAATTGTTGGGTTTCATTGTTACGTTTTTATAATAAACATTATTACACCGTTCTTATTTGCCCTCACTGGTCTCCTTCTCCTCTCCTGCCCTCTTGCTGATCCCCTTCATCCTTCCAAGTGCCCTCTCCTCCTGTTTTCATGCTTTCTATTCAATTACCCTCTCTTCAGCGTTCACATGACTTCATTTACACCTCTTTCCTTCCATAGGCCTTTCGCCCATTCATCTGTGACATAAACACATGGATGTGCATGCCTGTTCATATAAGCTGACATCTAAGCCCCACGTATGAGAGAAACCAGATAATATTTTATCTTGCTGAGTCTAGCCTATTTTGTTTAGAATAACAACCATCCTATATATTTCAGATGACATGTGCATTTTTTCTCTTGAGAACTGTCTATTCAATTCATTAGCCCATTTCTTGATCGATTTGTGTTTGAGGTTCAAGTTTTATAGTTCTCTCTACATTCTAGATATGAATCCCAGTCTAATGTATAGCTGGCAATATTTTCTCCCATTTTGTAGGCTGTCTCTTCATTCCTGATTTTCCTTGCTGCGCAGAGCTTTTTAATGTCATGCAATTCCACCTGTCAATTTATGGGATTATTTCCTGTGCAGATGAAGCCCTTTTCACAAAGGCTTTGCTGTGCCTGTGTGATAGTGTATTTGCATCTAGCTTTTCAGAATGGCAGGTCTTACATCTTTGATCAATTGTAAACTGGTTTTGTGTGGATAAGTAAGACAGAGGGATCTAGTTTTATTAATTTACATGTAGAAATACAGTTCTCCAGGCACCATTTCAAGAGGCCATCTCTATCAAAGCATTTTTGACGTGATTTACTTGGAAGTAGGCGTCTGTAGCTGTCCAGGCTTATGTCTGAGACTTTAATTCTATTCCATTTTTTACATGCTGGTTTTGTGTCATTATCATGCACGTTTTGTTGCTGTAGCTCTGTAATATAATTTGAGATTTAAATGCCTTGGTGTCTTAGGGCTTTATTGCTAAGAAGAGACACCATGACCAGGGCAACTCTTATAAGGGGAAGCATTTAACTGGGGCTGGCTTACGGTTCAGAGGTTTAGTCCATTGCCAGCAAGGCTGGAAGCATGGCAGAAAGCAGGCAGACACGGTGTTGGAGAGGGAGCCAAGAGCTCTCCATCCAGATTCAAAGGCAGTTGGACGAGAGTGTCACACTAGGCCTGGCTTGAACGCCCTCCAGTGACACACTTCCTCCAATAAGGCCATACTTCCTCCATCAAGACCGCACTTGCTAACAGTGCCATTCCCTGGGAGCCTGCCACACTTGGTATTTGTGCTTTTACTGTGTTTGTATTTCAGTATCGTTTCTGTTTTCATGTGAATTTTAGAATTGTTTTTCCTAATATTGTAAAGAATGTCAATGGGGTTTTGGTGAGGGTTGTGTTGAATTTGTACATTATTTTTGGTAATAGGACATTTCACAGTAAATGGTGTCCATCCCTGGTTGTGGGAGAGCTTTTCAACTTTTAACATCTTACTTAATTCCTTCAGTGTCTTAACATTTGCACTGTGAGGGTCTTATACCTCCTTGGCTATACTTATTCTGAAGTATTTTATGTTTGCTTTGCTGAAGTTGTTATGAATGAAATTGGTTTGCTGATTTCTTTCTCTCTCTTTTTTTGTGCCAGATTTGTTCTTGGCATATAGAAAAACTGGTGATTTTTAGTATGAGTTTTGTATCTTGCTACTTCACTGAAAATACTTATCAGATATACGAATTTTCTGGTGGAACCTTCAGGCTATTTAAGAATACAATCATGTTGTCCACAAATAATGGTAATTTTTCTTCTTCCATTCCCGTTTATAGCTCCCCCCTCCCTCTCATCTTATTGCTCTAGCTAACACTGAGAACTGCTTCATTCCTGATTTTAGAGAAAAATCCTTTCCGTTTTCCTCATTTAACATGTTAGTTACAGGTTTGTCATGTATGTCATTTATGATGTTCAGGTATGTACCCTCTACTTCGAGTTCCTTTGAGATAATGTTTATTCCAGGAGTGAAGCATGTGTTGGACTTTCTGAAAAGCCTTTTTTTTTAACTTGTTGAAATATGTGATTTCAGTACTTAAGTTCATGTGCTGTAGTACATTTCTTGATTTGTCTGTTGACCTATCTTCCCATCTCTAAAATGAAACCAGTTGTTCATGGTATACTGACTTCTTAATGAATTTGGCTTGCAGGAATCTTATTGATAATTTTCACATCTATTAACAGACTTCTCATGGAACTTAATCTATAGTTTTCTTTATTGCTGTGTCCATTCCAGTTTGGTCTTAGTATGATGCTGACTCCATGATATGACCGGCACTGTTCCTTCTGATTCTGTTATGGAACAGTTTGGAGAACAATGATGTTAACTCTTCTGTAAAGATTTGGTAAATGTTGTGATGAATCCTTCCAGTGTGTTCTTAGGGTTCTCTTTGTTGGGGAGTTTTTCTTGTTGCTTCGATCTCATCATTTACTGTAGATCTGTGGGTATCCTCTTGATTTGATTGTGGTCATACTGTGCTAGTACAGTGGTTCTCAACCTTCCTAATGTTGTGACCCTTTAATACAGTTCTCATGTGTGGTGACCCCTAACCATAGAATTATTCTTGTTGCTACTTTATCGCTGTAATTTTGCTACTCTTATGAATCATAAAAACATCTGGTATGCAGAAGATTTTAGGTGACCCCTCTGAAAGGGTCGTTTGGCACCCAAAGGGATCACAACAGGTTGAACCTCTAGCCCAGTTGTTCATCTACTTCTTCTAGGTGCTCCAAGTGTTTTGGAATATAAATTTTCAAGCTATTGCCTATTGATTCTTTGAGTTTCATTGGAATCTATTGCAATTCCCCCCATTTCATCTCTAATTGTATAACTTTGGAACATCTCTTTCTTTTGGCTAGTTTATCTAGGAGTTTACCATTTTTTTTTGAAGAACCAATTAACTAATTGATTCTATATATTTAATGTATTCTATATATTGTTCTTCTAGTCTCCATTCATTAATTTCTGTCCTGATTGTTATTACCTCTTGATGTGTGCTGCTTTGGAGTTTCTATGGTTTTTGTTTCCATAGCACCCTAGTTTGCATCACTAAGTTCTTTATTTGAGATTACCTAACTTTACAGCTATCACCTTCCCTCTTAGCATCGCCTTAGCTGTATCCTAAACCTTGTGGAAATTTGTGCTTTCATTTTCATTTGATTCTCTTTTTTTTTTTTTTTTTATTTCTTTCCTGACTTTTTCAGTGATTCACTGGTCATTCAAGAATATGTTGTTCAGTTTCATGCATTCATATAGTTTCTCTTCCTATAGATTCCTAGTTTTATCTCCACCGTGATCTGGTAAGGCATAAGAAATAATTTGATTATTTTACATTTGTTAAGACTTGCTTTATGATCTAGGATATGATCTATTTTAGAGAAGATTTGATGGGCTAATGAGGGGAATCTGTTGCATTAAGTATTCTGTATGTGTTTATCCATTCTGTTTCATCTATTTTAATCTAATTTCTAATCTAATCTAATTTTAATCTAATTAATTTAACCTATCTTCATCCACTTTAATGCTGAAGTATCTTTACTGAGTTTTCATTTGAATGACTTATCTAAAGATGAGAATGAGGTATTAAAGTCAATTGCTAGTACTACCTCAGGATTTATCCAAAGTTTCATATCATTAAATACTTGTTTTATAAAAAGAAAAGGAGGGGTCCCGCCAATCAGTGTGTATATGTTTACAATTGTCCTTGGTAAATCATTCCCTTTACTGATATATAGTGGCCTTCTTCATCTCTTCTGACAGTTTTAATAGATGTCTACATTGTCTCATATCACAGTAGCTATGCTAGCTAGCTTGGGGCTTCTACTAATTTGCTAGGTAGACTCCTATCCTTCATTCTTAGTCTGTGAGTATCTTTTCCATGAATTGTGTGTCTTGGAGAAACACAGCGAAAAGAACAGATCCTCTCCTTTAATACATTCAGCTAGCCCGTACTTCTGTCTTGCTTAGTGGGTTGACGCCATTTATATTTAAGATTATCGTTGAGAAATGTTTACAGTTCCTTTGCATTTTGTTGGTTTGTTGTCTGATTGGATGGATTATTGTTTGTTTTTTTGAGAAAAGATGAAACCGGAGGGGGAGGGGGGAGGGGGGCAGCCTAAAAAGAAGTACAGGAAAAATTAGCTCAGTTAGGTAAAATGCATACTAAACATTAGATGAATGTATGAAAAGAGTATACAAACAAAAATTTATAATTTTAATATGTTAAAATAAAAATACGACTAAAAGAATAGTGAAAATAAAAAAGTAGGAGCACAGGGTACAGTGAAGAGGCAAGAGGGAAAATAACAGCGAAAAAGACGAAGACAGTGAAGCGTTGGAACAGCTATGTGTAGAGCCTTGGAAGTTAGTGTCAGTTACGGTGGAGGATGGTCAGTTAACCTTTGGCCTCTTGACCTGTGGTGATGCTCATCTTGAGCCTGTCGTGGACAAGCACCTGATGTCCACCCTGGCTTCTTCCCTTTGTACTCCGGCTGTCTGTGCCGGCTTTGCAGTCTGTAGGCCGAGTAGTTTCTCCCACCAGCCTGAGATTCCACAGATCGTACCCACTGGTGTGGCTGGTGTTTTGGCTCGGGGGCAGGTGTCTCCAACGTGCGTAGAAAATGTGGGGCCAACCCCAGAACTGAGAGCTGAACAGGCAGACAAGCTGCCTTCGTACCCTCTACACCTTTCAAGTGTTGGTCAAGTGTTGGGGTTGGGGGTGCTGCTGTGGGTATCAGGTGTTCTGCCTGGAGTTTTAGAGATCACAGACTCTATGATGTATCGCCAGCTGACCACAGGCTCAGAGGGCGGGCTCCTGGCCTCAGAGCAGAGAACCACCTTCCTCTGTATATGTCCCTCCCTGAACCAAGCGGCTTTCTGATTTTCAGATTTGTCACCCAGCCCCCTTCTCTCCACAACTGGCTCACGGGATGGTCCCTCACCATGTGGCTAGAGCAGGTGAAGCTCGGTCTTCCTGACTGGTGATTACCCTCTCTTCTCAGGTCCCAGGATAGCTCCATGTTAAGCAATGGGTTTCCTCTTAAGGCAGTGCCACCTCAAGTTCTCTAAGTCCTACAGAATGACAACATGGGGCTGTCTTTCACTCTGACATTCTGCTGGAGGAATCACTTTCTCACCAAAACCTGAAATTGGGTTTGAGGCTTGTGATAGCTGCGAGTTTGTCCCGCATTTAGGACTGCCAGTCACTTTTTTCCCTCTTTTAAATTAATTTTTAAATTCAGCACACAGAGTAAAAGGCTTCCTCACGTCACTTCCACACGTCTGTGTGTCATTATTCTTCCTCCCAGCTCATCGCCTCCCCATTGCCCTCCCCTCCCCCTGCCTGCCATGCTGGTCCCTTACTAACCCTCTTCTGCTTTATCCACTTGTCCCTTAGGATGAGGCTTCTGATTCTCCCTCCCCACCAGGGAGCTGTGAGGCTAGGGCCCCTCGGCTTGGCTTGCTTCCTCTCGGTGTTTGCTGCCTGTCGTTTTTCTCTGTGGTTTTGCAAGTGTCTTCTCTCTTTGGGATAAAGTTTCCTCTTTTTCTTTTTCTGACCCTCCCTCAATACATGCTGGAAGCAGCTTCGGGTCCCTAATGTTATCCAGAGGCTATTTCACTTCAATTTCTCCACATGAACTGGTTTTATTCTTGTTTCCTTTTCTCTTTAATTGTGCTTATACAAGGTTTAAGTCTTGTTTTTTATCACGCACACGTGTGTGTGTGTGTGTATGTGTGTGTATGTGTGTGTGTTTGTATGCATGTGTGTGTTTGTGTGTGTATGTGTGTGTGTATGTATGTGTGTGTATGTATGTGTGTGTATGTATATATATATATGTGTGTGTGTATGTATATGTATGTGTGTGTATGTATATGTGTGTGTATGTATGTGTGTATGCATGTATGTATGTGCATGTGTGTGTTGTACAGGTATGTATGTGTCTGTATGTGTGTATGTGTGTGTGTATGTGTGTGTGTGTATGTGTGTGTGTGTTTGTGTGTGTCTGTTGTACCTATATGTATGTGTGTATGTATGTATGTGTGTGTATGTGTCTGTGTGTGTGTTGTACCTATATGTATGTGTGTATGTATGTATGTGTGTGTGTATGTGTGTGTGTATGTGTGTGTGTGTGTGTGTGTGTGTGTGTGTATTGTACCAGTATGTATATGTGGCATGCATATGCCACAGTGCATGTGCGGATGGGACGACCTTGTTGAGGGTCCTAGCCTTTCATCTTGTTTGAAACAGTCTCTCTCTTGTTGTCCACTGCAGCATAGCTAGAACCAGGGGCAGAAGCAGAGGCTAACGAGTCTGAGGGCAGCCTAGGTGTGATAGTGAGACCCTGTCTCAAAAACCAAACAGGGCTGAGGAGATGGCTCAACAGGTAAGAGCATTAAGTGTACAAGCATGAGGACCTAAGTTCAAACCTCCAGAACCCCTGTAAGAAAGCAAGGTGCAGTCATGTGTACCCGAAATCCTAGCACTGTGAGGAGCAGAGACATGGGGATAACTGAGACTTGCTGACCACCAGCCTAGCTCCAGGTCAACAGTGATCCCGTCTCAAGGGAATAAGGTTACGAGTGATAGAATAGGACCCCGACAGCCTCCCTGGCGCATGCACACATGGGGTGCAAGCACTCACACATAAATAAATACTAATGTGTGTGTTCAGCATGGAGAAGAGTTGGCCACAAAGAACAACCTCCAGATGTGGCTCTTCTGCTGTTGTGGCCCTGGCGACAGGCAGCTTCCTGGGTCTGTTTGATAGGACAGCATACACAGATCCAAGTGGTATTCAGTTATTCTATTCAGAGCTGGCTTATGAGGAACTACTGGAAAATGAATATTTTCCCTTTGTGCAACCACTCTGAGAATTGAAAATGATATAATGTTAGCTGCTCTAACTTAAGGCATTGGAAATCAAAATTACTATGGAACAGAGATTGTTAAGCTTCGAAATTAGACAGTATCTGTGACAATGAACAATTGTACCATCTCATTTGTGATTGCCTACAGAGCGCCTGTTACGAAACACCTCAAACTTTTAGGTAGACTTTTCTAATGGGGCTTTCTCCAGAACCTAAAGTAATTTACCTTTGATGGGGACTCCTACTTATCTGGCTACTTCCATCGCCTTGAAATTTAAAGTTTTTGGACCAAGTTCTGAATACACATGGCTACTTGGTTTCTAAATGCATTACCTGATTTAAGGGTAAGTAAGTGAGAGACAATTTAAGGAACCAGAAGGCACCTGGAAGGTTGTTTCAGGAACCAGTCAAGGAGAATTAACTCCTCCTGGGACCAGACAGAATTATTACAATGGCTTTCCTCAAAATAGTTCTCTAGTTTTGCAACAATGTAGTAAATTATAAGGACAGGAAGAGAGCTGCTGTTTAAATTCAGTGGCTAGCCAGGGTTGAACACAGCCCTAGGTAAGCACTTCACTCATAGCTCCTAGCTAAAGCTGAATACCTTTTCGTTCAGAAGTAGACACTCCAACTACATTATCCTCTTTTAAAATGATTCATTCTCTCCATTGATGGTTGGACTCTACCCAGAGCTTTGCGCTGACAGCTAGGCTATCTGCTCTGTAACTAGCAAGCTGTAGCTGCTACCTGGGAACTTAATGATTCTGTGGTTTTCAGGGCAAAAAGGAGATGAGTGGTTTCCTTTTCTCTGTTAATGTGCAAACTAGCCTCTAGCGTATAACATGGAACAAAAATATAATCTCTCTAAAGACTTTTGGAGAAGCTTGCAAACTTTACTCTTACCTGAGCCGTATGCCGCCAGAAATTTTCTTCCAGTGAGACAACATCCAGTTCTTAAAGAGTCGTCTGTGTGAATTTCATTTGCCTATCCTCACCTCATTCCAAAACCATAGAGGATGGGAGGAAGAGGAAGAGGAGGAGGAGGCGGAGGAGCGGAGGAGGAGGAGGAGGAGAAGGAGGAGGAGGAGGAGGAGGCGGCCATGGTAGCAGCAGCAGACAGGGCAGAATGACTGCATTGTTGTATGGAGACAGGAGAATTTGCATGACTAATAGCACCCTTTACCTGTTTTATGCTATGATTTACAGGAAGAGGACCAGTCCGCATGCAGAACTTGTTGTGAACCCTATGTGAAGGGTGGCAGTGTGTGTGTGTATATACATGCCACGTAGTCTACAGGGTGGATGCCTAGTCATGTTGAAATCTTTGCTGTTCGTCTTCATTTTAGGGAACAAGGTCCCAACTGTAGCACCTGGAGGTGGAGAATACTGATAGCTGCCAGGAAATATATCCTTTCATTTCTAGTGAATAACTATGTTTATAATGGCTTTCAGTCTGAGAGAGCAACTCTGCCACAGAATTTATGCACTTCAGCCATATATGGGTGACATATGACCGCTGTCCAGAGATAGCAGAAGAGCTGTCTAGATACCTTGTGGAGATTCCATTCCTTTCCAGACATCGGTTCATGCTTAACTGTTCAGTAAATCCTGAGTATGTTTAAATTTGGAATGTACGGTTTGAAATAAATGAATGATAGTCACAGGTTGAAGCAAAGCTGGCTTCATTTCAGGATTACTCAACATTGCTCTACCAGGCAAGAGAACATGCTTTAATCAGTGTCCAGGGTATCAGAAGTGACTACTTGAATCTTTTTTCTTATTTTATTTTCATACCAAGGATTGAATTTATAATCTTGCTCATGCCAGGTAGATACTGTGCCACTGAGCTACTACGTAGCCAACTTTGTTGTTGTTGTTGTTAAGGCAGGAATCTCTAAGATGCGCAGGCTGGCCTTGCATTCCTTAAAGTCGCTCTGTAGCCCAAGCAGCCAGGCAGGTCTTAAACTTGTGATTCTCCTGTCTCAGCCTGCTGGGATTACAGCCTGCACCACCACAATCAGCTTGAATCTTTTACTCTTATTTTTGATCACAAGGCAAAGATCTTCTCTTCCCCTGGGTGTTTCGACTTCATATAAATCCTAGTTAGCTGCAGCACATAGGGCATTTAGTACAAATAGGTCATTTGCTGCTCTGGCTGCTATGATCCAACTAATGTAACCCTAACCCTTTTACTGACATAATTCAAGCTGAAATCTGGCACTGCCCTTTTCTTGCTTCTTATCAGTCCCTTCCAGATCCAGAAGTTTCGTCTTAGAAACAAGGAACCAGTTTTGTTTTGTTTTGTTTTGTTTTGAACATCTAAATCGCATTCCTAAGAGGCAATCGTAAGTTCACTTACATCTCTCTTGATGGCAGACACCGTTGAGTAACATTGAAAGGAAACCAGCTTTGTGCTTGCACCAGCCTGGGAATATCATTCGTGCAAGTCAAACTGTGTATTCCAAATTTAAACATGCTCACAGTATCTTGATCATCTAAATACGAACCTTAGGTTAGAAGAGTCTGGAACATCTGTTTCTGGTCCCGAGGCATCATCAGTGCTGGTCATTTTATGAAAACTGTTGCTCTGGCTCCAGGTGACCCACTCTGGAAATTCTCTCCCATCCCAGGCTGACTCTGAGAGTTAAATGAGGGCAGCCTGGCCTGGCTCAGAGTCAGTAGACTTGAACTTAGTGGGTATTTTTTTTTCACAGTGAATTCATTACTCCCCTGGTTTTCTTGGATCTATTCCTTGTCAGTAGCTGAAGGGCTTCATTAAAGGGCCAAACGGCACAATTTCCCACTGTCTAAGCAAAACATCCCCATCTTCACAGCTTTCTATAAAATCTGTAGCTCTGCTTTCCTTTCTTCTTTCCCTCTTCTTTCATCAGCGTTCAACAGTGTCCAAGTCCCTTCAGTCTTCCCAGGGTTTACAGCTCACCTGTGCATTTGTGATTCGGCACAAACCAGAATTTTAGTTGAGATCAAATAATACTTATGAAAGAAATTAAACATTTTCAAGCACCACACAAAGCACCGTGCTTCCCTGAATACCATCACTTCGGTTGTTAGGATCGACCGTGCTAATTACGGAAGGCGTATGCATGCCCCTTCTCCTCAGTCATGTACTAATACTATAAAAATAATAATTCGATGCATAGGTATAGTTTTCTTTCAAGAATCATAAAACAAGTTACAATTCTAGGATTGCATGATTCAGCCAACATTGATGTCTTGAACTGATCGGTAAGGACCAAGGAGCAGCTGCTGCAGACAAACTCCCTGCTGGGGACTCAGTGTCCCAGGGTTGACGTCCATGGCATTGACTATTTCTAGTTGCAGATTTAGACCAATAGCTGAGCTTCTCTGCTTTCTCAGTCAGTAAAGGGAGGGGCGAGGACGGATAATTTCTTAGTCACTTTCGACTTTCTAACATCTGTGATCTTATGACCAAAGCTAAGGAGTATTTGAATTCCACTCTAGTTTTGGCAGACACGTCATGTTACTTTCCTGCTGTGTCTGCAGAATCCAACCCGAGAAGAGAGAACATGCAACCCCTTATATAGGAACAGCTGCAAATGCTCATGGCAATTTGGCCTTTCCTCCCATCAGTTCCTTTTGCCTGGTTTGTAAGTGACTTTACTGCGTCTCACATAGGGACAAACAAGAGTTGAACCTTTCGGCTAGGTTTTATTCAGAAAGCCAGTGATCTGAGAAGATAGTGGATCTAAGATCTTTCTCACATCTCATCTCAAGCCAGCAAGTTCTACAGGTAGGGAAACAAAGGCAGTCAACAGTTCCAGGGTTTAGTCCTGCCCCTCTGGTAAGGTGTTCAGTCTTGTCTCTATTGGTACTTACCTCCTTACCATCTCCTCTCCATAGCAGGAGCAGAGTTCACCAACACAAAAGTCACTGAGTCTTGAGTTTCTCCTGGCCCTTCACTAGATTGAAGGTTAGCTCCACATAAACAATTAGCAATATGTGCATGGCAATTCCTCCCTACAAAATGTGCATCCATAAAGAACCTGTAGTGCCTCTAACAATGCCTCCAGTAATAGCTGGCCCTTAGCCTGCATCCTCCGTCCCCTGTCGATAGGACCATCAGAACTTGGTGCTTCTAGGACTAGACTGTGTGGTACCACATTCCACAGGGAGGAGACCCCTTGTCCTGATCTCCCATGAAACACTTGCTTTTCAGTACAGGCAGTGTCCCCTTTCCTTCCACCCGTTGCATGGGCTTCAGTGAGACTTCAGGTTTGATTCAGGCCATAAGAAAGGAATGCCACCAAAAGGATCAGGGTCACCAGCCCCGAGGGACTTCAGTTTCCCTTCTCAGAACAAAGCCAGAGCAATAAGCATCATGCCTTCTCCAACCAGGCAGCTCTGCTACTTTGAAGCGTTAATTCGCTTTGGAAGAAAACCATTTGAGCATCTTTCAGGTGTTATTCCTACTAACTTTTCAATCTTTCCAACATAGCTTCTTTGAACAATTCTGTATAGACTTGGGTGGGCAAGATTTGACATCCATACAAATAAAGCCCCTCACTATTTTACTGGATTAAACTATCCCGTGAGCTTTATGATTAAATGCTAAACTGCATCCTGCTCTCCAAGGTATATTGAGTTTGCTATTAGACTTATGAATTGTGTGTGTTCACACATGTGTGAGGACTGCGTGCACACCACAGCATGCATGTGGACATCAGAGGGCAGCTGGTGGGAGCTGGTTCTCTCCTTCTATGATGGAGGTACAGAGATTGAACTCCAGCTGGCAGCTTGGCGGCAGACACCTTTACCTGTGGAGTCATCTTGCCAGTCCCAAGCAATGGTTTTATGCTAACAGTATTGTTACACCTGTGTCAGAAAAAAATAAGTATGTTGAAATTAAATTAGACATAAACTATATCAAGGGCCATGAAACACTGACACACTTGAAAGTTTATCGAATACCTTTACAATTTATCCAGTCTCCTTTTATATCAATTCATTGTTAAAACAGCAACAATAAAAATAAAATTTCCTAAAGGGCTCGAATTCGAGCCTGATGACTTTATTCTTACTTTGATATTGCTTTCAGGTTAGCACTGAAGCCTGATGGAAAGTGGCTGTGACTCTGGAGTTCTATGTTGTTGTATATATCTCCCGGCATAGTGGTCATCCCTGGGGTCTAAGAGAAACTGGTGCTGGAGTTGGAGTAGGTACACAGAACTGGGGAACGTGTCCATCCCTCCAACCTGCTCTCCTTCCTTAGTGGAAAAGGACACTGTGCTCTGTGAGCTGGGAGACAGGATTCAAACCCCAGCTCAATCAACGCCCGTGGAAAGTTTTTAGATCGATCAAAGCTTTGTTGACTTTATATGTAAGAAGAAATGTTTCATTTACTATCAAACACAAATTATTTTAGGCTTTTTGGCAGTTGTCAGCCCTGGAGATAGATAGGTAGGTAGGTCGTTGGGTGGATAGATGAGTGTTTATGCCATGAACAACTCAACTTCTTCCCAGGTCACAGCCATACCTGGACCTGAGGCTGGGCTCCTTCGAGTCCCATCCGTTTAGCTGCAGGACATGCTGGGTTGGGGCCAAAGACTGCTGTCTTCTGAGCCTCCTGCACCATGAACATAGTAGGAATAATGTCACGACTTGCAGAGGCTCCTTAACAAATTCCCCTGGTGTCTTCAGAGAGATTACATGTGTGCATGTATGTATGTGTGCACATGTACACATGTGCATGTGTGTGTGTGTGTGTGTGTGTGTGTCCTAAACATTAAGAATCCATTAAATAGTAATAAATACTATAAACTCTGAGCTGTAGTCTATATGTTTATGCCTACCCTTAACTGTCATGGATCCTTGGATTTGGGTCCTGGTATCTTTTGATTCTTCTTTCTAGATTCTGCTCTGTCCACACACATAACCTCTCTTCTAAAATGGCCTCCAGGAAATGTTCATGTAGTAAAACGCAAAACTAAGTTCTAAGATCTCACATTGATTTATCTATAACCTAATAAATATCTCTACTTCCTTTGAGGAGCATTTCTCCTTCTGCTTTGATTGATATTAACGGTCACAAGATATTTTAAGTGCTCACAAGGCAGCAGCCTCGTGCTGCTCTCCAAAGTTAAAGTAACCAATGAGAATGAGCCTGTGTGAATCCTCTCCTGCTTGGGTCTTAGTCTGGCATCGGGGAACGCAAAGAGACTTTCTTGAGCTGGAACCCAAGGCTTTTCCTCCATCTGCCCCCAGCCGCAGTCCCCGCA
Organism: Cricetomys ansorgei; assembly: GCA_026225945.1. Classification (NCBI taxonomy): domain Eukaryota; kingdom Metazoa; phylum Chordata; class Mammalia; order Rodentia; family Nesomyidae; genus Cricetomys; species Cricetomys ansorgei. Next base: position 2,694,014 of record JAMJFZ010000451.1, on the reverse strand, counting down.
TTGCTGTAGTCCAGATTTGATGCTATTATTTCTACGATATATTTTAGCAACTTGGAAGTGTATATAGTGTGCTCGCCGCAATCCTGAATGTTGGAAACATTGAATTCTCCTCTGTGGCAACCGAGTACCAGATGGACAAGAGCTACATCTGCAATCACACGGCTCTGGAGAACTGTGAGTTGTATTGTCTTCCATTCAAAAGTGAACTCTATTGTATCTTATGCTGGGTCACATAGGGTTAATTTCAAATGCTCATATTTACATAGATTCCACAAAAAATGCTCCAATTCAGTTGTATAAAAGAAAGTTGTAAAAATTAGCTATCAAGACAGCACTTGGCATGGTGGCTCATGACTCTAGTCCCAGCACTTGGGAGGCAGAGACAAGCGGATCTCTGAGTTCAAGGCCAGCCTGGTCTATAGGACAGGATAGACAGGGCTTATACAGAGAAACCTGTCTTTTTTGGTTTTTCAAGACAGGGCTTCTCTGTTGTAACTCTGACTGTCCCGGAACTCACTCTGTAGACCAGGCTGGCCTCAAACTCATAGAGATCCACCTGCTTTGCCTCCCAAGTGCTGGGACTAAAGGTGCCAACACCAACCTACTGAGAGATCCTGTTTTAACCTAACCAAAAAAAGAATCAGCTAACAAAAACAAATCTTTACACATTCAAACTGATTACTATGCACAGTATTTCCAGACTCTAAGCTTTTATGACTATGTCAGAAGTTGGGTTTTAATACAAAAATGCAGAAAATATTGATAAGATGTAGTTGACCTATATAAAAAAAGATTTAAAATTGTCTTCCAGAGTTCAGAACCTGTATCAATTAAAAAGTAATAAAACTTGTATGTTTGTTTTCTTTTGGCTTTTTTTATTGTTTTAATTCCATTCACTCATTTATTGTGGGTTAATTAATTTTTCATTTCCCCTACAAGAGATGCACACCATTCTTGCTCCAAATCAAATTTTCTCTTAATAGCAGAGTTGGCAAAGCATTCCTAATATTTTAAGCCACCCTACTGATTTTCTCCAGTGACATATCTTTTTCCTATTTAGAATATATCCTGTTCTTCTATTTTTAATATTAGCATACACCCCATCATTCCTTATTTGTTGTAATTTCATTCAGCGCCTAGAGAATCATGATATTAATTTTATGCATTCATTTTTCTTCCATTTTACATATTTAATTGGTCCAGACCTGTCTCTAAGATACCTATTTTCTCTATCCTCTGTGGCTTCAGAAGTAGTTTGTAATAGAGCAGATCAGATGTCTGAGGTTGACATGTGATTGCCATGTACCGGGAAACCTTGAGAATACCTGCTCTGATTCTCCATGTATAAAATAATCGGTTGGCACACAAGATACCAGATTATTAGAAGGGAAGAAACAACCATGTAACAGCATTGATAAAATGCAGCTGTTATCCCCTGCCCCAGTCACAACTGAAGTGTTATCTGCAGCCAACAGAATGAGACACGGTGTCGTTAGATTGTGTTATTACGCCTTGCACTGATGAGACAAATTCCTGAGATAAATTACTTTAAAGGGAGGAAAGGTATATTTTAGCTCATGGTTTCAGAGTTTCTATCTCTAGTCGTTTGGTCTGTTGTTTTGAGCCTGTGTGAAATAAAATATCAAGGCAGGGAACACTTATTGGAACAAATTGTTCATCTCATGGTGACAAGAAAGCATAAAGAGAGGAGAGCAGGTTCCCAGCGTCTCCTTCAAGGGTACAACCCCATAATCTAACCTCTTCCTCTGGGCTCCATCTCCTAAAGGTTCCCACACCTCCCAAAGTACCACTTCTAGTAAATGAGCCTTGAGCATACGGGCCATTGGGAGACACTTAAGACCCAAAGCATAATGGTTGTGCATAAGACATTATGCATTAGAAACAAACAAACTAAAAAGTCACTTTGACCATTGAATTCTATTTTCATATAGCAGGAAAAACAAATAGTTCAGAAAGGAGTACTATTAATATGTATCTAATTAAAATTATTCAAAACAGTTCACCAGTTCCTAGAATAGCTACTTGTAGGGGAAAAAAGTTTATTAATTTTCACTGAAATTACTTATAATTTCATTTTAAAAGAATTATCTCCAGTTCAAGGCCAACGATTTCCACTGGTTGTGTTTATTGACTATTCTCATCCGAGACACAGTCACTCTTGATGAAGTGAGTGATCTCCCCATCATTTGCCACACATCAAGACTTGATCTTTTCTATACTCGTTTAGAAACCACTTAGCCAATGTATCTGTGGGCTCTCAGCCTCCTCCTTGTCCTCCATCAACACCCCTGTCTTCTCTCCCTCTCCTCCCCTTGCTTCTCCTCACTTTCCCATCCCTTTCGCCCTCTTCCTCTTTCCTCACACTTAAATCCTTTTATTGGCTTCACTTTCCTCTGGGATATCATCAAGACTGAAACTTTGTTTCCAAAACATTGCCCTTAGCAATATGCCCTCGTGTAAAATGCCCAGCACGTGGCAGACACTCAATGAATATATGTCAGATAGATGGACACTACTGAATGAAATCTGCCGTGCAAGTCAGTGGGGGATAGCCCTCAGCAGTATGTCCAACTAAAATGACCACAATGGCATTACAGTTCAGTTGAGACAGCACTGCAGAAACAACCACCTGAGAACGGTAAGACATCCAGCGGGCCTGAATCCTCTCCAGACATCACATACCAAAACGGAGTCTTCAACTTTGATTGCGTTTGTTTATGTATTTATTCGTTATATGGCATTGTGAAGGTGAGAGGAAAGCTTGGTTCTCCCCTTCCACCATGCAAGTCCCAGGGTCAAACCCGGGTCACCGGGCTTGGCATCAACACCTTCCCCACTCTGCTCTCTAACTGGCCCCTTCAAAGAATTCTAAATACTACAAATTTCAGTGCAAGAAAGTTCATGAAAGTACTCAAAGAAACACTTACGTAATCCCGAGGTGAGAAAGGACTTTATATTCAGAGGACCAAAAACAAGTGATCTTTTTAAAAGTAGCTTTTCACTGTGAAAATAAAAATTCCTTCATAGTAAATAAAGAAACATAAATGAACATTTTGCTTAAATGGAAACGAGAGAAAATATTTGCAGCATGCATCTCAAAACGTCACTTTCTCTAAGCTTAAAGAGCTCTCAGTAGGCGACTAGGAAAAGATGAGTGTGTCTGGCAAGAAGGCAGTCCGTAAAATGAGAACCGCTAGTCACAAAAATTTGGAAGAAAAAAGCGTCATCTTTACAAGGAATAATTAAAACAAATAGGAGGAATTTTCTTATCACAGTGGCTACTTTAAAAATGTAAAATGCCTGGCGTCCGTGAAGTTATATTTATCTTCTTGGTCTTTCATTGGCCCATAAGAACGGAATCCTCAAGTTTTTGGATGGCGATTAGACAGGTGTGTCAAAAAGCCTACATATGTTTACATAGTCTGGGACAGTTGGGGAATTTCTGTGATCTTTTATGTTCATGATATTTATGCTAGTATTCCTACATCTATGTACATAGGGAAACAACTTAAACGGTCAATGATTTTTAAAATTACTGGTAACTGATATAGATGTTAAAATATTATTCTGCAAATTAAGCTATTTAGAGCCAATACTGAGAATGGGAAATGTTTAAGATATTGTATTAGGATGCAGGGTTTGTGCAGAATAATAACAATAGCCTGCCATTGAGGAATGAGACGGACTGTGTTAACTCGGAAGGTAAAATTTCTGTAAGGACCATGTATGGCATCCACAATGTGAAGAAACAGATTAAGACAGAGTTCAGTGATCTTAGTCACAAACCAAAAAGTAAGCTGTCAAATATCTACAACTAAATCAAAATGTTAGAAATTTTTTAATAGAACCACTGAGTTGAAAATGTAGCCTCTCTTGACCCTGTAGGCTTATTGCAGGTGTGAGTATCTGTCCAGCTCTAGACTATTGGCTCAGCATGCACAAAGCCCTGGGTTCAGTCCTCAGTACAAAAAAGATGCTTGCTGTATTTTTAAAAAATCAATTTTCCTTACTGAGTTCCAACATCATTAGTTGCAAAGTCCTGTGATATTTGGATATCGTTAAATGTTAGATATATGTTTATTGGAGTATCAAATCTTAACAAAATTTGGAATATGAAACAGAAAGAAAGCTTAACAAGTACAGAAAAGTCAAGTTCCTGCACTGTCAGCTGTATGTTGCTAAAGGTCGTTCAAATCTGCTTGTTTGAGGACCCCTCCAAAACCTAAGTCTCTTCTTATTTCAGCTTTATATTCAGAAATAATTACCTAATAGTCATATTAAAACTATATCAAACCTATTTATTGTGCTTTAAAGAATATGTAGCATAATTTGGTGAAATTAGTGCTAACATCACATAAGTAACCACCCTCCTGCACAACTGTTTCCTCCGTCCAGACAATTTGTTTTGTGTTGTGTTGTAGTATGCAGAACCACTGGGCCAGCAGAGGCAAGAACAGAACAATCAGGAAAAGACAGGGAGACCAATGCTCAACGGTAGCTTATTTGGAGACCATGAAACCATCACGTATTTATGTAATGTCAGGCGCTGCAGTTGAACGTAGACATTTCTGTTTTCTGGAAGTGGTCATTTATGTCTTCTAACAATAATCTGTTGATTTTGCAGCCGCGTCTTTGCTTTGCATTCAAGCAGATGAGTTACAGGAAGCTCTTACTTCTCACTGCGTGGTCACTAGAGGAGAAACAATTATACGACCCAACACAGTAGAAAAAGCTACTGACGTCCGAGACGCCATGGCTAAAACTTTATATGGACGTCTCTTTAGCTGGATAGTCAATTGTATTAACAGTTTGCTGAAGCATGACACATCACCAAGGTAAATGTTTTATACAACTGTCTTCTGCAAATGTTAGGTGGTATGTCTGTTTTGGATTTGTGTAAGTCCATTTGAATATGTGTCTGATTGGTTTAATTTAATTATCAAAATTGTATTCCTATAGATATGCTTCATCTCCTAGTAACACCATCACATTATCAATCCGTGTGCTTATGAAATATCTTGATCGCTATAATGAAAACCGCAGGAATGTTAGTAATCATAGCAGAAGGTGATATTTACTGTGACACCATATTATCAGTTCAGATGCTCTTTTAATTAGAGAGTGTTCCTCGTAGTGTGTATCATTTTACACTTGTATGAAGTGTCAGTCCAGCAGTTCTTTGTTTTTGTTTTATGGGCTTAAATTAAACCATGACAATACAGTAAAACTTCCTTCTCGCCATTTACCTCTCACTGTGCTCTGCAGAAATAGTTGCTGTGACTTTCAGTGAAATTTGATTCTGGAATACAAAAAAAAAGAAAACAAAGGCATGGTAGTATTTGTGTAGCCTGCATATGAGCACTGACTCTGGACCTTGTGTCTGTGGTCTGTGATCCTCCTGGAACTTCATTTTAGAAAGAAAAAGAATCAGAGCCACCATTGCCTGGATTTGCAGAGATGAAAGCCCTCACATCCTACCTGGAGGGTTTTTTTTTCTGCCACAGGTCATAGGAATTTTAGAAATGTTGGATGTGGAAAAGCAAGACGAATGTCTACATTAAGATGACATTGTCTTCCTTTAAACCCGTTTACTAAACCCAGAAGATCACCCGCACACATTTCACATCTGCAACTGTTCGTTATTTCCCACTAACGTACATCCCATATCATCTTATGCAGCTGGCCTATCTAGAGTACCCGTTGCTGCCCCGCGGTCTTAACTCCCTGGCTGTCACAACTGTCTCTGGACCTCCCCCGGATCCTACTAAGCTGGGTCTCAGATCACACTGTGGTTTGCCCAGAATGACTTAATATCAAGATGACTTTTTGCTCATTAGCTGTCACCCCTATGGCGTTTAGTATCTTGCGAGAATGGAAACATTCAAGAATGTTTCAGCATTTGTAGATTCCACATAATGTGAACAAGATAACTAGAGCTGTTGGCCTCACTTTGTTAGCTCATCTGCATGGTTAGCACTAGGACGTACCCAGAGGGTGATGCGCTAAAAATCCCACTGCTGAGTTATAATTGTCCTGACCTTAACCAGAACTATCCAAGTTTAGGTTTGGTTTTTTTTGCTGTTGTTGTTTCGTTTTTTGCAGTTAGTTTAATTAAACTGACCCAAGACTTACTTTGATAGTTTAGTTTAGTTCTGTCAGGACAGACACAAAGATTTCTTGCTCTCATTACTGTTATGCTGTTACTGTTGTTCGAGGCAGTCTTACTGTGCACCCCAGGCTGACCTAGAAGTCAAGATTCTCCTTCCTCAGCCTCCTAAGTGTTGGGATTATAGATGTGTGACGTCACACTCAGGGGGGCTGAGGTTCTGGAAACCCTGTGTTTTCACTCTGAGCTCTGAGACAGTCTCTCTCTCCAAACACGGGAGCCCCTGCAGGGTCCTGGCTGCCAGTCCACACCCTCAGCGCACAACACCAAGCTTGGCCCACACTAACTAAAGAGTGGACGCCAGAGGAAGCTCTTGTAGTTTTCTTCTGAAGTGCACATAAAAAATTACTTCAGCCTATCTCTTTGCTGAAAGAAGCAAAGACTGTAACCGATTACCTAATTTTTAATGCACAGAACTAGCAACGTGGAAGAGCAAAGGGAATGTTCATTTGATATAATCTGTGTGTAAAATAATATTTAATTGCATTTTGAAGTTCGTTTGTTTTCCCCCTCGGTTTGGCTTTTGTCTGTTTTTTGAAACAGGGTCTCACTATGCATCCCAGACTCGAAGTGTTCAGTCTCCTGCCTCAAGCCTTCTAGGTGCTGAGAATACAGGTGTGTGCCACCACAACTGGTTTATTTACCTATAAGATGAATCTCTACATATTTGCATCTTTCTCTAGCTTGCCATTTCATTTACATTTAAATATGAATGAGCAAATGAATCAAAAATAAATAACAGTTCTTTGAGAGTAATTAAGACCTTTGTAGGAAGACATTTTAAATTTAAAAAGAATTTCTGCTTCTCTGGTACAATTTTGTTTGTCTGAATGTTCGCAATGCTCCAAGTGTCGGCCGTGTTGTTCTATGATGCCTGACTCACACAGAATCGTGACTTCGTGCTTACAGCCCATGGAGGGAAGTTTCTTACTTCTGTTTAGGTCTAGAAGAGCATGAGAGTGTGTTCTATAGTAAGGAAAACGCCGTTCTGTATGCACATTAAAATTAATTCTACCTCTATTATCTTTGTTTTCTGTGGAGAGAGACTTGTTTAATTCACTCGATCACCAATGGGAATCCTGAATGCTCTGCTTTGCATTGCCTCTTAAATGAGCAGTAACTCAACCAATACTTCTTTAATTCTTCCAGTGGGGATGAGGAGCTAAGCATTGGCATTCTCGATATATTCGGCTTTGAAAATTTCAAAAGAAATTCCTTTGAGCAGCTGTGCATTAACATTGCAAATGAACAGATCCAGTATTATTTTAACCAGCATGTGTTCGCATGGGAGCAGGTAAGTTGAAGATGCATGCATCAAAAGATGCATGCGCGTGTGCTAGTGCATAATTACATAGGATAAACAGTGCCAGACGTTTCACACTTTAACATTCAAAGACAAAGAACATACTTACTTTTTTCCATGTCCATAGAAAAATGCAAACACAAAATCCAGTGTGAATTTAGTGTCATGTGGCATGTGATGGCCCAAGTCCTTCATTCAAAACCAGTACATTTTTCTCTAAAACTTAACCACTTTGAGCCCCCCTACAAACAAAGACATTTCCTTTGTGTTTACCAGTATCTTTTTTTTTTTTTTAATGCATTGCTGAAGTTCTGTTTGAAATTTCAATATTCATCTACAGTGCATTAAACTTTTGAATGCTGGTATCCAGGCAACAGAATTCAAGATAATGGGTTTAATGCAAATGCCATGAAGCAGTAATTTTGTCGGGTACAGTGTGTAATTTTATGGTTCAGCTTCAATAATATTTCTCTTTAGAGAAAGCAGAGACTTACTTGAATTGCATTTGGCACACTGTCATACTAAGACTATTTAAATTATTTCATTAAATCTAAAAGAGCCATACTTAGTATCAGTCTGCATGTCATCTCTCACCTTCAAATTATATTCCTTTGTTTTGTGTTTTCTAATTAGAACTGACGTTTCTATTTAAATTATTTAAGTGGGAGGTGCATGAGGGTTTTTTTTATTTAAAAGGTTTAGACTTCATTTCAAAATGTGGTTTGAAAATGGTGATCACAAAAGAAAATTTGTATATCTTGACATTTCTTAGTCCAAGAAAAAGATAAATTCATGAAACTATCTTCATTGGTTCAGTTATCGCTCCCCCATGCCAGGTCAGGTTCTACTGGCTATTTGTTGTCTTGCTCTTCCTGACCTTCTTCCAGTCCCTTCTCCACCTCTCTCCACTGGTGTCCTCCCAATGCCCAGGAATGTCATTAAATCACCTGAAATTAGGAGCAAACAGGAACCCGAAAGCCTTTCTTTACTCTGCCTGTCTCTAAGTCTCTACAGACCTTCAGTCTATCACCCTCACAGGCAGGCTACAAGAAAGCGTGTGCAACATGCCTTTCCTTGCACTGGTTTCTTCCCCCAGCTAGATATACTTAGTGCACAGCATCTGTTTAACTTCCCCTACCACACTGGAATGGCCCAGCCTTACTACTGGTCATTATACGTTCTTGCCTTTTTCACTAGACCATTAAGTCCTACATCCAAGATCAAGGTCATATCACAATTATTTTAGTGTTTTCAGAGGCTGGCCTATAAGTCTTTGATAAATATTAATTAAATTAACATTCTGCTAGAATGCTTCAATACAAAACTCATTCAAATCAGAGACTGAAACCAGTGAACTTACTTTGTCTCTGGACTCTATTATAGGGAAACAGCGCGTCCTTATGCGTCATCCCCCTGAAGGCTTGCAGTGTTATACCACTGTCATTGCTTGTGCAAACGGAGCTAAGAGCCTTGCTCAGTTGGTTCTGATGGCTGTTCTCCTGGTGTCCTCCATCTCCTCTTATACACTCTTTCCACCTTCTCTTCCCTGTGGTTCCCTAACCTCCAAGGGGAGGGATTTGATGGAGACATCCCATTTAGAGCTGTGTGTTCCAAGGAGTCCCTCTATGCATACTTTCTGGCTGTGGCTTTCTGCATCTGTCCCATCTACTACCAAAGGAAGCTTCTCTGTTGATGAAGGCACTGATTGAATAAGGCACTGATCTATGAGTATAGCAGAATATCATTAGGGGTCATTTTATTGATTCTTTCTTTTTTTGACCAGTAGTGTTTAGTTTTACCCTGGGTCTCTGGGCTATCTAGTCCCTGGTCTTTGGTTACCCAAGCAGTGTCAGGTATGGGTTCCATCTCATTGAGTGGGCCTTAGGTCAAATCAGACATTGGTTGGCTGCTCCCACAAGGTCTGTGCCACCATTGCCCTAGCATATCTTGCAGGCAGGACAGATTGTAGGTCAAAGATTTTGTGTCTGGATTGGTGTTTGTTTTTCTCCTTTTGTAGCCTACAGAGTACCTTCCCACACCAAAGGCACCACTAGAACCTAGAATGAAGGAGTGAAGGCTCCATGTAGGTACCAGCTACATGTTCAATGAGTTTCGTGAGTGTTGTCCTCAGCAATGGAGCTCTGCTGTCAGCTTGCTGAAAGCAATCCATTGTCTTGCCAATAGCATTGGTTGTTTGGAGAGTTCAATGGGACCCCCTTGGCCAACAACTCATTTGAATGCAACCCAGTCCCCACCCAGCACTGGAAGCCTCGTTTGGTGACAATAGATGGTCCATCTCCCCAGTTATTATCAATGAAACAGAGAGCTGGTTCTTTGAGAAAATCATCAAACTAGACAAACCCTTATCCAAACTAACTAAAAGGCAGAGAGAGATTATCCAAACTAACGAAATCCGAAACAAAACAGGGGACATAGCAACAGACCACAAGGAAATCCAGAGAATTATAAGCATACTTTAAAAAGCTTGTACTCTACTTAATTGGAAATTTTAGAAGAAATGGATATTTTTCTCAATATATACCATCTACCAAAGTTAAATCAAGATCAGATAGGCAATTTAAACAGACCTTTAACCTCTAGGCACTAGAGCCTAGTGAAATAGAAACAGTCATTAAAAGTCTCCAAACTCTGAAAAATGCCCAGGGCCAGATGGTTTTAGTGTAGAAATCTACCAGATTTTCAAAGAAGAGTTAACACTCACACTCCTCAAATTATTCCACAAAATAGAAACAGAGGAAACATTGCCTAATTCATTTTATGAGGCCACAGGTACCCCTCCATACCCAAACTACATAAAGACCCAACAAAGAAAGAGAACTACAGATCAATTTCCCTTATAAACATAGGTGCAAAAATACTCACAAACCAAATCCAAGAACACATCAAAAAGATCATCCATCATGATCAAGCAGGCTTCATCCCAGAGATGCAGGGATGGTTCGATATACAAAAATCAATAAATGTAATCCACTATATAAACAAACTGAAATTTAAAAAAAAAAAAAAAACCTTATAATCATTTCGTTAGATGCAGAAAAGACCTTTGACAAAAATTCAACACTCCTTTATGATAAAAGTCCTGGAGAAATTAGGGATACAAGGGACATATCTAAACATAATAAGGCAGTTTACAGCAAGCCTATAGCCAACATCAAATTAAATGAGGAGACACTCAAAGCAACTCCACTAAAATTGGGAACAAGGCTGTCCACTCTCTCCATACCTATTCAATACAGTATCTGAAGTCTTAGCTAGACCTATAGCAATTTTTAATTATCTTTGAGAGGTTTAAAAGAAACACCTCCAAAGCACCCCTTCCAAAATGCCTTAGACGGTATCTTCACAAATTTGCCTTACTTAAACAAACAAACAAACAAACAAGCACTGTATTATTCAGTGACTCTGAACTCTAAACAACGATTTGCTATGAAAGCTTTTTTCAGTTGAGGGCAATTTTAATTTTGTAGCAGTGTTTCATAGGACACCGTAGGAAAGTTGATTACAAAGGTATTTTGAGTATCAGTCCATCACTTTGTTATATATATAAATATATAAAATATAAAAATATAAAATATATAAAATAGAATCAATAGGCTACAGCTATGTTTTCATCCTGTGGCTAAATGTCTAAGATAGCGACTTAAAAGGAAAAAAATATTTTGTTTATGATTTCTGAAGGTTTCATTCATGGTTGCTTCCCTGTGTTTTGGGGCAGCACTCCAGGGCAGCTGGAGTGTAGCAGTGTTACCTTGTGATTGCCAGAAAATGGAAGAAGGCACAGAGGCTTGTTATAACCTTCAGTGGACCCACTCCTGACCCACTGTCTGCAACTAGGGCCAGCCTTCTGCAGTTCCCATCAGCTCCCAAAATAGCACTTCCAATTAGAGATAAAGCGTCAACACATGAGCCTTTGTAGATATTCCCAAATCATAGGATGCAATAAAACATGTTTAGGGACTGATTTACAATGCTATCTGAATGTATAGCTTGTCAGGTAGACAGTGTTAGATGTTTTGCAAAGTTGGAGTTCAACTAATGAGCCACTTATCTTACTTCAGGACGTGTCCTTGTTACCCATTCTCTGGCAGCCGTGCCTCTTTGCTCCTTAAAACCTACTTTTCTATGGACATTGATTAAATATCTCTTAACAATCAATTCAAAGCATCCATAACTCACATCCTAGTGGCTCTCAACCTTCCTATTGCTGCGACCCTGCAGTACAGGTTCCTCAGGTCGTGGTGACCCCCAACCATAAATTTATTTCTGTTGCTACTTCATAACTGTAATTTTGCTGTTATGAATTGTAGTGTAAATATCTGATATGCAGATGGTCTTAGGTGACCCCTGTGAAACGGCCATTTGACCCCCAAAGGGACCCAAAAGTTGAGAACCACTGTCATATCCCTTTCTTTTTCTTACCATCTGGATATTTGGAATGATAATGGATCTGTGATAACACTGCGTGTTTAGTTTGTCCTGTATAATTCTTGGCATGTGATATTTCATAATATTTAAAGCTTTTATGTTTCCCTGGCTCTAGAAAAAAAAATTATATTGATTTTAAGAACATTTAAATCAATTCTGTCTGAAAACAATAATGTGAAACAGGTCGGTTGTTACCTAGATCCCCTTCCTGAAAACAGAAGATGATCGGTGCAAGAGAGCAGTTGTATGATCTTTTAAAAATGTTTTGCTGAAATCCTTCCTAAAGAGCCGCAGCCGAACGTGCATAGTCTTCTCAGTTTTATTGGCTGCCTAGATGTAACCTCATCCTTGCCTCCCCGGCTACATTTGTGTAATAGACACACTGTTCACTTCCATATTTTCCAAAGGCTCTTGGTTGACAGAGCCTAGGCAGAAGGCATTGTCCTACAAGAGCCCTCAATCTGAATTTCCACAGGAAATAGATAGCCAAGGTTTTGGTAGTGCTTAAGGAGTGTGTGTGTGTGTGTGTGTGTGTGTGCGTGTGCACGCGCGTGCGCGTGCTCTCGTTTTCTTCCACTTGAGAGAGAACTCAACAGGAATCAAAGTGTATTAGAAAATTTGTCACATTTGCCATGCTAGAAATGTGTGTCCACTGTCAAAGGTTCTCCATGCTGGTACAGTAGTAGTTTTTGTCCTCTGATTTAATTATATACTGTTGTGTGCGTTCTGTATAGAATGTACACACACAATGAATGAAGCCTCCCTATTCATCTACAATTCAAATTGAGGAAAAACACATCAGCCAGTTTGAATTAGGATAAATGCTACTGTCCTTAGCAACCACTGGACACTCAGTACAGGTGCATGGTGTTAGCAAGGCATTGTTTTATAATACTCCAAACCCACTCTGTGTTCATAGTAACCCTCTGAATACTTTGGATAAACTTTCTCTGTGCATTGACGTAGCACATCTGACCAGCCATTAGCTGGACTAAAGTTGGCTTTTGGAGTGATGTGTTCATATTTGTTTCTACACAGAGATAGGCCATTACGTATATCATTTAATAAACCCTGTGGGTGAGAGCTGAAAATGGAGTTGTTTTATAAGCAGGAAACTAAAGTACATATTGAAACAACACATGAAAAATCACTGCTCTGGCTGTTCCTATGGAAAGAGATGTAGGTAAGTTTGTCTCCAGCTGTTCACGCCTGGAATACTTCGCATTTCTAACGTAGGCTTCAACACATAGTTTCTGAAATTACAAAGAGTAAAAAATGCACTCAATGTGCAATGCCTACATTTCAGACTTTTTAGTATTATAAAGTAAAAGAAATCAGTCATCTGATGTAAAAAAAAAAAAAAAACTGTGTGGGCAATTCAAAACAAACTGCTTATAAATTACTACAAGTTACTTTGCAGAAGAGTGATTTTGTTTTTATCTTATTCCCTGATTTCTTTGCTGTTAAAATTGTGTGCATACTGGTGATAATTTTTGTCTTGCTTTAACTTTCCAATTAATAAAGAGCATGTATAGGCTTGTTTTTGGAGTGGGGCTGAGACAGGATTTCTTTCTGTAGCCTTGTCTGTCCCTGGACTTACTTTGTAGACCAGGATGGTCTTGACCTCAAAGATCTGCTTGCCTCTACCTCCCAAGTGCTGGGTTTAAAAGCATGCACCACTATGCCCTGCCATGCCCTGCTAGGCATTTATTTAATCATTAAGACAGTCAAATGCATCAGAAGCCTGTGATAAACAGATCTTTGTTTTTAAGTGCTCCATCAAGATTTGACAATTGTTTGAGAACTCATCCAAATAGTCCTTAAATGTCCTACCCAGTGAGTACAGAAGCTTATATCCAAAGGCTCTCTGGAGCCCCTGAGCAGCTCCTGGTGGGAGGGAGTCTGCTGTTCTGTCCCTCTGGCTCACATGCAGCGTCCCAGGCTTGGTGTGCTGGGGCACAGTGGGAGGGAAGGACTGTCTGGGAATCCACATCACCCACACAGTTTGTCTTCCCTTCCTGGATGGAGCTGAGCCAACCCCCTACCTGTGACATGAGGACTTTGGGTGCTTTATTTCGGTCATTTGATCTCATTTTAAGCTTCTAAAGTGTTTAATGAAGATAATCACAGTGACATGTACCATTAACAGAGACCCATATAGTTGCTGTAATTTTGCTTCTGTGTAACTAACGTACAAAGCAATGAGTTTTATTACGGTTTTTTTCATGAGAAAATTTTGTTTTTGCTAATGCCCTACCCCATTTTTTCTCTCCATTCCCTGACCCTCCCCCTCTTGCACCTTACACTCCAAGTAGTGCCCTGTCCACTTTCATGTCCAACGGATCTCGTCTGCCCCCTGCCTTCTTCCACGCCTCTTTCTCCCTCTATGGTTCACTTTCTAGTTACCTATGTGTAACATAAAATTTGAACATTAGAATTCACATATGAGAGAAGACACATTTGTCTCTGGGTTGGGCTTACTTTACTTAACAAAATGTTTCCACATCTCTCCAGTTTCCTTCAAATTTCATGGCCACAATTTAGTACACCATCCATTCATAGGCTCCCTTCCCTTGCTATTGTGAGTAGTACAATAAACAATAAACCTGGATGTGCAGGCATCTCTATGTTCAGATGCAGAGTGGCATAGCTAGGTCACACAATGGCTCGACTTTGATTTTTTGAGAATCCTCCATACTGATTTCTAAGTTTGGTGGACCAGTTTGCATCGACTACGGGTTCCTCTTCACCCACATCCTCACCAGCATTTGTCGTCATTTGTTTTCCTGATGATAGCCCTTTTTGACTGGGGTCAGATGGAGCCTCAAAGTAGTTTTTAATTTGCATTTAAACTAAACCTAATGCCTATGGTGTTAAACACTTTTTAAGATGTTGACTGGCCATTTGCGTTCTTGTTTTGAAAGCCATCCAGTTTGTTAATCCACTTATTGGTTGGCAGTTGGAGCTTTTGAAGTTTAACTTTTTTTCTGTAATCCGGATGTTAATTTCCTGTCTGAACTAAAGCTGGCAAGGCTCCTGCTGGCTGTTCGCGGGCAGCAGCTTCCTAATCTCATGCCGTCTCATCTATCAGCTCTTGGGATTATTTCCTGAGCTACCGGAGTCCTTTTCAGGAAATTTTGCCAAAGCCTGTATGTTGAGGTATTTTCCCTGTGTTTTCCTCTAGCTGTTTCAACATTCCACGTCTTAAGTTAAGGCCTTTGATGCATTTTTAATTTATTTTTGCACAGGATGAGAGATATGGATGTAATTTAGTTCTTCTGTAGGTAGATATCTTTTTTTTTTTTTTCAGTAAGCCATCTTATTTCCAGTGTGTAATTTGAAACACTTCTCAGAAGATACGGAGACATAGCTGTAAATGCTTCTTTTGGGTCCGCTATTATTTTCTCTTGATACACGTGTCTGTTTTCTGTCAGTGCTGCACTTCTCTGTCACTATGGCTTTGTAGTATAATTTAAGGTCGGGTATTATATTTCCAGCAGTGGTTTGTTTGTTTATTTCTGCTTGGGATTGCTTTAACTGTCTTTTGTGTTTCCATATGAATATTTTTATTTTTTTTTTCTGTTTTGTGAAGAATGTCACTGGAATTTTGATGAGTAGTTCACTGAATCTCTAGATGGCTCTTGGTAATACAGCTGTTTCCACATTATTGATTTTGCCCGACCCATAAACACCGGAGGGTTTTCCTTTGTCTAGTGTCTTCTGCTTATTTTTTTTCAGTATCTTAAAGATTTCATTGCAAAATAACAAGTGACAAAAGTTCTTTCTTCTTGTAATAAAACTGCTCCATTCATTTTTTTTTTTAATATTTGAGGAAAGGTCTCATTGTAACCAAGGCTACCCTCAAACTCATGGCAATTCTGCCTCAGCCTGGTAAGTGCTGGATTGCAGGTTTGCTTCATATTGTTCAATATTGGTAATGCTGATGTAGAGCCTAGATTTTCCAGCCTCCGAGTATTTTCATCATTATCCATAGTGGCTTCCTACCAGTGGTTACTCTTGACAGTGGGCCGCATGTTCATAAATAGATGCGCACTCTCACTGAGCACTTGCTGAGGGAGAATTCCTTTACTAAGGCCAAGCTTCAGATGTATGCCTCTGCCTAGCTGCTTTCATCTTGCAAATGTCCTGCCGCAACAGCATTCACTGCATTTGCTGGTGAAGTCTTGCATCGAAACTAGGCAACTTACTGCGGAAATGCCAAACTCAAAGGCATGTTAGTAATAATTGCTCCAGGCAGTGGGGTGCACGCCTTTAACCCCAACACTCAGAAGGCAGAGACAGGTGGATCTCTGTGAGTTTGAGGCCAGTCTGGTCTACAGAGTGAGTTCCAGGACAGCCAGAGTTACAACCTGTCTTTAAAAAAAAAAATGAAATAAATAAATAAATAATTGCATTCCTTTTGTAAAAGATAACAGAGTAAATTAGATGGAAAGAATGCTATGATCTCTAGATTATTAAAACATTGTGCAGAAAATAGACTGTAAAGACTCTACTAGGCCAGGGATGGTAGCATGCCTGATACTCCATTACTCAGGAGGATCCTGGGTTCCAGTATGACCATGTAAGGACACTTTGTCTCAAAGAAAGATTCTACTAATTGTTTACAAACAGAAGAGACAGGTTATATTTTAACTTTAAGGTCTTAGTGGTTTTCTATATTTTAAATATTGTAAGAAAATGTTACATTTATAATTAGAAATAAGGGGCTTCATACACACACGCAAACACACTCTTTGTTCTCACATCAGTCTTCCGCTGCCTAGAAAGCTGATTTTTCTTTCTTTTTATATCTTTTATTACTTAAAACAGTTTTTAAATTTAAATATATTTTGATTATATTCTTCCCCTCCCCCAAGTTTGATCATATCTGTTCCTTCTCCATGCCCACCCAATATTAAGTTCTTTCTCAAAAAAAAAAAAAGCCAGAAAACCAATACAACCACAAAACACCCAAAACCTAGAAAACAAAATACATCACCTTCCCTCCCAAAACCTCTAAATTGTAACCAAATGAAAGCACACACACACACACACACACACACACACACACACACACACACACACTAGATAGATAGATAGGTAGATAGATAGATAGATAGATAGATAGATAGATAGATGATAGATAGATAGATAGATAGATAGATGATAGATAGATGATAGATAGATAGATAGATAGATGATAGATAGATAGATAGATGATAGATAGATAGATGATAGATAGATAGATAGATAGATAGATAGATAGATGATAGATAGATAGATGATAGATAGATAGATGATAGATATATGATAGATAGATAGATAGATGATAGATAGATAGATGATAGATAGATAGATAGATGATAGATAGATAGATAGATAGATAGATAGATAGATGATAGATAGATGATAGATAGATGATAGGTAGGTAGATAGATAGATGATAGATAGATGATAGATAGATAGATGATAGATAGATAGATGATAGATAGATAATAGATGAATAAATAAATAAATCTGTGGATTCCATTATTTGTTGGTCAACTACTCCTCAACATGAGATCTGCCCTGGAATGGTTGATTCCACTGGAGAAAACAGATTTTCCCTCCTCCAGCAGTTATAAATGACAGTTCTAAATTGTTAGCCTTTACCTTAGTGGCTAGGTTTACATTCATCCATTCATTTTTTAGAAAACTATAGCAAAATAAAATATAACAGGATTTAAAAAAAAAATTCTACCACATCGAAGTTGAACAAGACAGACAAACAGAAGGGAAGAGTCCAAGAAAGGGCACACGAGTCAAAGACAATCATTCGCACGCTCCAGGATCCCACAAAAACACTAAACTGGAAGCCATAACATAACCACAGAGGACCTGGTGCGGAACCCTGCATTCCCTGTGCACGTTGCCTCAAGCTCTGTGAGTTCATGTGTGCATGGATCCTGTTGATCTAGAGGGTGTCCTTTTCGAGGTGTTCTCCGTCCCCTCTGGCTCTTACGTTCTTTCTGCCTCCTCATCCCCAGGGTTTCCTGAGCTCTGAAGGGAGAGATTTGATGGAGATAGCCCATTTACCACTGAGCATGTCAAGGTGCCACTCTGCATAATCTGACTGTGGGTCTCTATATCTGTTCCCATCTGCTGCAGGGGAAGCTTCTCTGACGTTGGTTGAACAAGGCACTGATCCATGTGCAGCAGAACATCATTAGGAGTCATTTTATCACTATATTTTCTTTTCTTTTCTTTTTCTTTTTTTCACAATGGTATTTTTGGTTTTGCCCTGTGTCCCTGGGCTATCTAGTCTCAGTTCTTGGTCACCCAAGCAGTGTGGGGTATGGATTTCATCTCATGAAGTGGGCCTTAAGTCAGATCAGTTACTGGTTGGTTACTCACTCCCTCAAGCCTTGTGCCACAATTGCCCTGGCCTATCTTGTGGTTAGTACGCCATTGTAGACAAAGGGTTTGTGGCTGCCTTGGTGTTCGCATTTCTCTTCTGAGAGCTTTCAGAGTACCTGTAACAAATATGCTGGAGCATAGGGTGAAGGCTCAATGGAGGCACCAACTGACATCTTCGTGTTTAGTAAGTTATGTGGGTGTTGTCTTCAGCAGTGGGGCCTTCCTGTAAGTTTGTGGAGAGCAACTTAGTCTTGGCAACAGCCTGGTTGTTTGGAGATTCCTATGGGCCTCTTTGGCCAACAACTCAATTAGATGTAACCCAAACCCTGTACCAGAAGCTCAGTTTGGTAAGAAGAAATGGCCAGCTTGGTTTCTGTTTCCCCATTATTTGGAGATTTCATATAGATCATCTTCATATATGTGTATATTTCAGGAGGTTTCTCTTAGGTTTCTGCTAGATTTCCATACAATGGCCCTTAGTTTTAGTGGTCTCTCGCCATACTCCCTCCCACTACTCCTTCTCCCCTTCCCACCTCCACTTGTTCCTCTTATTCCAACCTCCCATACATCCATAAATATCGATTCTGTTTCCCTCTCCAACTGAGATCTAACTGTCCCTCAAGTCCTTCTCTTCTATACCTACTATCTGGTTCCATAGATTGTAGATTGGTTATCATTCACCGAATCGACAGCTAATGTCCATACATATGTGAACACTTAGCCACATTTGTCTTTCTGGGTCTGGGATAGCTTTCCATCCATTTGCCTGAAAATTTCATGATGTCTTTTTTTTTTTTTTCTGTTGTAACTCTGGCTGTCCTGGAACTCACTCTGTAGAGCAGGCTGGCCTCGAACTCACAGAGATCCACCTGCCTCTGCCTCCCGAGTGCTGGGATTAAAGGCATGAGCTACCATAGCCCAGCATAATGTCATTTTTTAAATGTCTGAGTAATATATCATTGTGCAAATGTACCACATTTTCTTTATCCATTCTTCTATTGAGGGGCACCTAGATTATTTCCAATTTCTAGATATTATGAATAAAGCAACAATGAACATGGCTGAGCACCTGTCTCTGTGGGAGGGTGAATCATCCTTTGGTTATATGCCCGAGAGTTGTATAGCTGAAACTTGTGGTAGATCAAGTCCGATCTTCCTGAGGAACCACCATACTGATATCCATACTGGATGTACAAGAGCTTGCATGCCCACTAGCAATGTATAAGTACTCCCCTTACTCCCCTTACTCCCCATGAGCTGTCATTTGTGGAAAACTGATTTTTCAAAACAACTCTTACATGTAGAAAGAATCCAGAAAGCTCAGTCTGCTTGCTTGCTGGGGTTGCTGTAATAAAATTCTATGGACTTTAAGAAAGTTTGTTCAACCAACAGAAGTTAATCCTCTCATTGTTCTAGGGGCTGAGGGGCTGAGATAAAAGCATTGAAGGGGTTGGTTTCTCCCAAGGCCTCTCTCCAGAGTCATGAGGTATCATGTCACTATTTCTTCACAGGTGCCTCTTCTGTGCATGGGAGTCAAGATGTCTCATTGCTTAGAAGTACATCAGTAACACTGGATTAGGGTCCCACCCTAGGGGCCACATTTGACAAAGTGTCTCCCTACCTCTAAAGGCCATCACATCGGATGCTAGGGACTGAATATATGAATAGAGCCAGTGTGGGGGTGCGCATACGCATAATGTTTAACATGTCGGATTCTTTCTAGATACAGAGGCAAATAATAGAAAGCCTCTGTCCTCATTGAATTTTCATTATAATGAGAGACATGGGAAATAATAAGTACAAATACTAAAAATCCAATAAAAATAAAGTGTGGTGGGGTGCACAAAGAATGACCAGTTGGGGAGAGAGATTTGCTAAGTCAGTCTGGGAGATCGAGGGATGGTCTCTCAGAAGAGGCGAGACCAATATGAAAACAAGTGACCTTTACTAACTTACTATCCTGTGCTGAGGAAGCTGTGCTTAAATTTTCACCTGCTTTAGAAGCCACGTGGGAGCCCATGTCTCTGTCAGAATATGGCACAGTCCCCCCATGCAGCCGTGTGAAGCTGAGGGCTCGGTGGTATCATCCCAGACCTCCCCTGGGAGGAGATGATGCTTCTGATGTTAAGTATTTGAGTTCATCTGGACCATGGCCTCCAAGATGCACCTCATATGGGCCTTCTTGCTCACACCACTCACTCTCAAAATGCAATGAAAAACGGAACCTGAAGAATGTTCAAGCCTTCTGATTTCCCTTGCCTTGTTAACATGTAGTTAAGTGACTTTTCTCTTTTTTAACATTTTTATGATTTCTTTAAGAATGTCATGCTATGTATTTTGTTTTTACCCTTCCCCATGCTTCCCTTTAACTCTTTCTAGGCCCACCCTACCCCCTTTCCTCCTCCCCAACTCTGTGTTCCATGTGTGTGTGTGTGTGTGTGTGTGTGTGTGTGTGTGTGTGTGTGTGTGTGTGTGTAAAAACAATGAACTCCAATTTGTCCCATATACTTCTAGATGTAAGACTGTGGAGTTTGGTTAGTCTACCGGGAGTCACATCCTTAAAGAAAACTTCTTTCCCTCTCTCAGAAGCCATCAACTGTCCATAGTTCTTCAGTGAGGGGTGGGGCTCACGAGTTCTTCCCTGTTCTGTGCTAAAATGTTTCCTGGCTTCATCTTGTTCAGGTCATGTACAGACAAACACAGCTGCTCTGAGTTCTTGAGTGCAGTGGTCCTGTCATGTCCAGAAGACACTGATTCCCTCCCGTCCTCCCTGACCTCTGGCTCTTCCAGTCTTTCCTCCCCTCTTCTACGATGGTCCCTGAGCCCCAGAGAGCACCTTCCAGTATGAAAGCAGAGCAGGGGTGCACATTCTCAACACTTCAGTTGAATACAATCTACAGCTCTTCTCACCATCTTCTTTAAATGTGTTTTTAATGTGCTGAACAGAACCAAGAGCTGACAAAGGGTGCTGAGCTTTATATGTCTAATTCTGCTTAAAAGTACTTGAGCATTCTGCCATAATCTTTCCTATAAGATGCAGGGTTTTGTTTTGGGAGTGCTTATTTGACTATAAGTGCTTCATAAGCCCTGATTATAACAATAGCATAGTTTCCTTTGTGGTTTTTATCTGGAGTCCATGATAGCAAAAGTACTTGAAGGAAAGCACCATCTTCCAACGTACTCTTCTCTGCAGTGTGACCTGCCACAAAACCATGCAATGGATTCTGACACCGACGAATAAAAATGGCAAGTGCATCAGTTGAGACCTTCACCTCATGCACTTTCTTTGTAAAACATACAACATTCTTTGGAGCTTTGCAGTGATTTAAGCTATTAGATGCTGTCAGCATAATGTGCCTAACAGTGAAATAATTCTAGGTTTATAGACTTCCCTCAAGGTTACCTTCAAACATAAGAGCTTGAAATTTAAATAAATTGTTTTCATTTGTACTGAAAAAGAGGTTTCATGCCTCTTTAGGACTTAGGCTCATCTTTTAAACATATATGTTGGACTGAGACGATGGCTCATTGCTAGAGTGTGTGCTTTGGCAGGTACAAGACCCTGACTGAGTCCCCAATATCACAAAATGAAAGCAGTAAAAGTGTATTTATTTTTTCTTGTATCTTTGAAATGTGGTTTCAGCGCCATAAGGCTTCTGTCATATTGACTAAAAGTTTCAGCTTATCAAATACACCATCTGCAATTAGATAAAATAAAAAATTGCAAGAAATGCTTCTTGCTCTAAACTCTTATATCTTATACCTAGAATCTATCGTGTGCTTTCCTGCCTTGTCGCCCACTTACATTTCCAGTCCACTAAAGTGGACCATTAGCATGATGTTTTATCGCACAATGTATTATCAGTTACTTTTCTGTTGCTTTGATAAAATGCTATGACCAGAAGCAACTTATGGAAGAAAAGTTTGTTTGGGTTTATGGTTCCAGAGGGTTGGAGTCCTTGCTGGCAGGGATGGCATGGCAGTAGACAGCCAGAGCAGAAAGAGAGCTGACTGGTGGTATTTTATCACACAGAGAGCTGAGGGGGTAAACGGGAAGTAGAGCAAAACCACAAACCCTCAAAGCCTTTCTCCAGTGGCATACTTCCTCCATCAAGGTTCCAAATCCTAAAGGTTTCCTAACCTCCCCAAACAACACCACCACCTAGAGACCACATATTCAAATGCATGAGCCTACAGTGGACGCTCTCATTCAAACACCACACGCATTGTCCGTGGCTCCTGCTTAGGTATGGTTATTTCACACATCTTATGATACACTCACAAACAAATTACGATCAGTATGCCATCTATTTTAATTTTGCGAGTTAGTTGAATAGATGGGAAGGGAAACCCTTAGAAAGTCAGAAAATCCCAATGGATTGTGTGGCTGAGCCCTGATGTGGACCTAGGTGACCTTTATTCTGAACCTATAGATTGTTCCCATGCCTAGTGCTGTCTACCCCACTAGCAAGGTAGGTGTCTAAAATCACAACTGAGCATTATGGGAGTGTTCTTGAGAGAGACAATGGGGAAAGGATAGCCCTAAGATCTGCTCTGTTCGTGTTCTGCAAATTCTGAGACACAGCCATACCACTTTCCGTTAACAACATAGTCCTCTGTAATTCCAAGAGACTGGCAATCCTTTTACTAGTCTCCCACTTCATAATTGCTGCTGATTGTAATAAGCTGGCAGTTCTGCAAAGGGAGAGACAAAATGATAGCCTCTGTTTAAGGCAATGTCACAGGTAGCAATTTATTATAATATACGTAAAGTAGAAATCTGGATAATTACTATCCACTGTACATTATTCGCAGTTGTGATTTTTTTTCTGTTTGTATCATAACCTATTATAGAACGAATACCTAAATGAAGATGTAGATGCTAGAGTTATTGAATACGAAGACAACCGGCCCCTCTTAGACATGTTTCTACAGAAGCCGATGGGTTTGTTGTCCCTGCTGGATGAGGAAAGCAGATTTCCCAAGGCCACTGACCAGACTCTCATAGGTGAGTCTGAAGCCTGGCCTGACAGTGTGGCCCTATGAAGGGACCAGGAGAGTTGCAATGCTTTTTAATTGCTTTAAATGATTTGGAAGGAAACAACTGTCACAAAGTCTGCAGCATCTGGTTTTCAAGAACTGATTGTAGACCTAATGCTTAGACCAGTAAGTGTGTATAACAGGGTAAAATGCTTAGTGATGAATTAAACTAAAGGTTGGGAGATTGGGTTTCTGTTTCCTTTATGGTGGAACTGCAAATGTTGAATCTTGGGTTATAAATCGCCATAGAAATTATCCAACTCCAAGTTAGAAATTTGTGGGCAGAAGAGAAAGTCAGCTCTAGAATGTGAAAGGAAAATAGTGAGCAGAGTGAGAAAAATCAGTAACGTGAACAAAAACATTTTTTTCTCGTGTGGAGGTGTGTGTGTGTGTGTGTGTGTGTGTGTGTGTGTGTGTGTGTGTGTGTGTGTTGCTTACCTGTGCATGCACACACTGAAGTTAGAGACCAACTTTAGATGTCTTCATCCACCACTCTCTATCTTAGTTTGATAGTGAGTTTTGCTTTGCCATTAATATTCTAAATCTTCAGGAATTCACAACATTAAAATGTTTCTTCACCATGCATTGTGTGTGTGGCGGGGGGAATGATTTCTGACCATTGATTGTACTTGAAAACTCTCCTGTAAACTTGATACTGGAGTTCAATTTTCTTCTACAGAAAAGTTTGAAGATAACCTGAGATCACAGTACTTCTGGAGGCCCAAAAGGATGGAGCTTAGTTTTGGCATTCACCACTATGCAGGAAAAGTAAGAACTCAGTGGAGTCCTGACTGCCTCTTCTGCCTGCTATTAACGAAGTTTATGAAGAACTGACTGAAACCACGGGGAGACAGCAATAATGAGGCGGCCGTATCCTGCCTCTACGTGGTTGATTCTTCCGCCAGCCTCTGTCTTCCTGGTCATACAATCAGACTGTAATGACTTGCTGGCAGTGGTTACCTTTAATTTCCTTTCTAAAACAATAGCTTAGGGCCTTTTCCACACCTATCTCTTACTTCTTGTCCAAGAAGGAGGGATAGTCACTCTTTCTTCTCTCCTCTTCTCTTCACCCTCTGTTGCTCTCCCTTTCTTTTCCTCACTTTCTCTCCTCACCTCACCTCCATCTTTCCACCAGTGCCCCTCCCTGCTCCAAATGAGAGCGAGTACTAGAGAAATAGCCAGCTGGCAAAGCTGCCCCAGATGTGTGGAGCTAGCTAATAGGCGGTCTTGAATTTAGAGACGCATTCATACATTAACTGAGACACAGCTGCACACCTGAAAAACCTCACATATGTTGTCTTACACACAGGTGACACTCTCCCTTCTATGGAGAATAGTGGACCATCCCCTCAGAATTGTGCCGTAATTGTTGAGGTTCAAAGAAGATACTAAAATAAATAGAAAATGAGAAAATTGTTGAAAAAGAAACTAATTGAGAAGTCCTATATTTTTGTCCATTTGGCCACTTCTACAGGCCAGGCAATGTCCCAATGACTTTTTTTGTTAACAATAAATACCTTAAGTCAAGGAGCTGGAGAGATGGCTCAGTGGTTAAGAACACTGGCTGCTCTTCCAGAGAGATCCAGTTCCCAGAACCCACGTGGCAGCTAACAAGTGTCTGTAACTCCAATTCCAGAGCAGCTGACACTTTCTTCTGGCCTTAGTGGACACTACACATACGTGGTGCATGGACATACATGCAGACAAAACACACATGCTTAAGTATACCTTAAGTATTTTCATTATAACTTATCATGATTCTTAGTGTTGGGCTTACCAAATAAAGGCTGCTGTGATCACCAATTAAGGATTGCCTATGACCATTTTATCCAGTTGTTTTTAAAAAGTCTATTTGTTTCACACCAAGAGCCCCACAGGCTTAATGTTCAAATTGTAGAAATTTATTATTATTGTTCTAGAAGTTGAAAGGTTGAGGCCCTGAGCCCTGAGCAGAGCTGTCTGATGAAGCCTCTTCTGGCTTGTTAGACAGATGTCTCTTACACAGTCTTCACACAGCCTTTTCTCTGTGTGACTACAAAACATCTCTAACATTGATTCTGGAGGCCATACTTCAATCCACAACACATTTGATTATCCATCAGAAATCTTTGGATTTTTTAAAAATATTTTTAAGGTCTTAAAATTATTTAGGAGCGCTAGAAACACACACCCCTACAGTGTACAGCCTCTGAGTCAGGTAAGGCCTATAGTATTGAAGTCAGACCAATTCTCAGAGAAATGGAAATGGTTCTTTTATGCTTCCCATACCTCCAAATAAAGAAAAGGGCCATACCAGATTCACAGCTTTTCTGACCAAATGGGAAGGAATCACATGCATAACCTTGTGTGTCTGCTGCTCCCTGTGGACTGAGCTCCCAATAAGCACTGAGGATGGTGACCACAGTGACGGCTCAGGCTGTAATAACCACCGTAACATCCTGTATCAACAGGTGCTCTACAGTGCCAGTGGGTTCTTGGCTAAAAACAGAGACACTCTCCCAACTGATATTGTGTTGCTTCTGAGGTCATCAGAAAACAGTGTAATTCGGCAACTTGTCAACCACCCTCTGACCAAAACAGGTAAGGCTGTTTACTTTGGAAAGGGTTCCTCTAAGACATGTGGAGTAGTTCCTGTCTCTGTGATTTGTTTCTGACCATCGTGCTCGATTTTTCATGTTTGTTTACTTTCAATTCACTAGTCATTGATGCCTAATCTGGGCGAGGCATGAAAATTACCATAAGGAAGCTAGGCTTTTGTAGAGAGTGTATTTGAGACATTCACCAGAAAGTATGGAAGTGTGCCATTTGCTCACAGGAAGAGTTCACTCTCCTCAAAAGAAAACCCAGTGTCAGGAGTGGGCGGTTGTTAGACGGTTCCTGGTGCTCATGAGCTCTCCGTCGATTAAGTTCCCATCATCCCACTGCCTACTCCGCTTTCCCACTTCCATTTACTGGGGGAAAATGTGTGGTTCGGGTCCTGCAGTTTAAAATTGTTCTGTGAAGTTTTTAGTAGTCCTATCAATGCATAACTGAAATTTTTAGCCAGTAAAACTTGGTGTGTTCATATAGAGAGAGGCCCCACACAGGCATCCCTATAACTGACAGTGAGCACATTAGTCACACACATGACGTCTCTCACAACCCGTGATTTCCCCCTCTCTCCCCACAACCTTTCTCTGATTGTTCAAACACAATGTTTTGAAAACGTTATTCTCCCTCTCTTGAATTGCTGTGACATCCTTAAACACATGTGTAAAAGTCTAGTTCTGGTCTCTTTGCATGCCATACCTACGATTGCATCATATTAAAAATGCTTTAAGGTGAGCCTTATTTAAGTATGCAAACTACAGAATGTGACCCAACAGAGAACAACAGCTGTGACTCAAGGCCAAGGCTTCCTGGCATTTACAACCTTAACTGTCGCAGCACCGCCTTGAGTTGTACAGAACACACATCTGAATGCTAATTAAGCGATGGATGGGGAGGATAGATAACAGGAGGAGAGGGAGGATGGGGGGAGCTGGGAGGAATGGAGGGAGGGTAGGAGAGTGCTGATATGTAGTATATGAAAGGAATAAATTAATTTTTAAAAAATGCAGATTGACTTCACTCACATTTGATTTGCTAAAGGCTCTTCGTGTGACCGTAGGACTTACTGTGAAGCCCATAGTGAGGTAAAGAAAATCTCAGAAACCACTTAATGCACAAATGCAAAGTGAACTGTGTAGTAGTTATGCTGCTGTGTGTTCAGCAAGGACGACAAGGAGACATTTTCATAGGCGCAGACCCTGCCAGACCTCAGCAGAGGGAACCACCGAGAAGGCAGTGGAACCCTGAGTGTCAGAACACAGGTGTTGTTATTCACTCAGAACTCCTCAGGTGCAGATCATAAGCAATCAAACCTCCCCCCCCCCCACACAGAATCCAACACCTGCGGACAGTACAAAATGCCAAGGCCTATGCATCCCTTTTTCTAACAGGGCACAAAACCAATTATTTTAGACACAACTAAAAAGAAACTTCCACAACTTCCACACCATTCCTCGTGATCTGCCCATACCTTCTGATAATGGAGAGGAAATATGCCAATCACCTTTACCTTTCTTATTTTGACAAGCTAAGAGGGTCGTTTTTCTTTTTTTCCTTCTTTCTTTCTTCCTTCCTTTCTTTCTTTCCTTCCCCTCCCCCCCCCCTCTCTCTTTCTTTCTCTGAATTTGGGATTTGTAGTGGCTGAGCCTGGTGGTACATATTTGTACCTCTGGAATCCTGAGCCTGAAGCATGAGTCTGAGGTCATTTTGGGCTGTATAGTAAGATCCTCTTCAAGAAGATGAAGATAAAGAAGGAAGAGCAAGAAGAACAGGAAGGGGAGGAGAGAGAAGAGAGAGAGGGGGAGGAGACAAAAACCAACACAGAGAAAGATTTAGTACAGCCTGTAGGTGGCAGTGCATGCCTTTTTTTTTTTTCCCCCAGCACAAGCAGAGGCAGGCAGATCTCTGATCTTTGAGTTCAAGGCCAGCCTGGTCTACAGAGTGAGTTTCAGGACAGCCAGGGCTACACAGCAAAACCCTGTATCAAAAATAGATAGGTAGGTAGATAGATAGATAGATAGATAGATGATAGATAGATAGATGATAGATAGATAGATAGATAGATGATAGATAGATAGATAGATAGATAGATAGATAGATGATAGATAGATAGATAGATAGATGATAGATAGATAGATAGATGATAGATAGATGATAGATAGATGATGATAGATAGATAAAGATTTATTATAATTTTTAGTATAGTGTTCTTTATCCTTATTTCAATAAATAGGTAACCAAGCTACTGAGTCTTAATCTGCTCAGAATGCTTTAGATAAATGGGAAAATTGTCCAGCCACTAAGTATTCTAAGAGATAAATTTATTTTATCTATATCCCCATAGGTAACCTGCCACTTTCTAAAACTAAAAATATAGTAAACTACCAGATGAAGAATTCAGAAAAATCCAGAAACCTGACCAAGGTAAGAATCTGCACCTCCCTTTGCTTCTGTGCTCCTGACAGCAAGCTGCTGTCTTCTTCCCCTTGCTTTTTCTTCTCTATTAGAAGATGTGTATATCGTGGTTGCTTTACTGGCAGCAGCTAAAACATTATGCCTTCTAGTATATTCCTAACTCTTTTTAATCTTTAAATTTTGTAGTATCGCCAAATTAAAATACATGCACGGCCAGGGCCAGAAACATTCATGTTCTACACAAGACCAGTCAACACACCAATGCAACCGACACAACAGTCCTTAAAGTAGGAGTATGGTAACACTGTGCGGCTTTGTGTACTTAAACTCTGAGGCGAGGATAAACTCATGGAAAACACCATGTACTCCTTGTAGTTTACAATATATAAAAAGTGGCCTCACTGTCCTCTTTGGTCTCCTTAGGGTGAAACTAGAGACATCACACATCATGCCTGTGAAACCACCAACGTGAAAACGCAAACTGTCGCATCATATTTTAGAGTAAGATGTTCAGTCATGATATGCTGTATTTAAGGGTGCGGTTCGTTCTAAATGAGTTACATATAAAAAGTGGTAACTGGGAAGGAAATGTTTGTTAGGCTCATTAACTGCAATTGATACAGGATATATTAGTACATAGTTTCATAGTAGATTGGTTTATTTTGATATTTTACCTGTGAAATAGTGTACCCCCCCTAAAGATCACAATGGAATTCTAAAACTTGATTAAGATTTTTCCATATAAACTGGGCATAATGGCACTTGCCCTAAATCCCAGAACTCGGTAGGCAGAGGCTAGCAAATCTTTGTTAAGTTCAAGGCCAGCCTGGTTTACATAGCAAG
Source organism: Cricetomys ansorgei (assembly GCA_026225945.1). Classification (NCBI taxonomy): domain Eukaryota; kingdom Metazoa; phylum Chordata; class Mammalia; order Rodentia; family Nesomyidae; genus Cricetomys; species Cricetomys ansorgei. The sequence goes on along the minus strand of JAMJFZ010000451.1, from coordinate 2,664,795 downwards.
TTCAAATCCAACTTGAGTATTGCCTGGTGCATTTAAATGTTTAATTAATGCCTGTATCCACTGCTGATAATCCCCTTTATAAAATTAAGGCAGCTCATGTGAATCTCTAAACATACAGCATAGTTTGTTTTTTATGAGTGAGCTGCCCACACCATTATCGTTACCACAGTCGATAGCACCGAACAAGGTGTGTATGTTAAAACTGGTCAGATCATGAAATCATTTTAATCTTCAGGCTGAAGTAAAACTTGACAGAGGATAATTCCACCCAGTGTGCAATGTGCAAGTCTCAAGCTGTTTTTTATTCTGCCGACAAGAATGGAAAGAGGGTGACTATGCCTTAGTCCTAAGAAAAATCCGAGTGCCTAAATTGCTCGGAAAGCTAGCAGGCATTGCCGCCTTTGGGTCCAGTGCCCGGCAGATGTTTGCATGACTGCAGATGACTCAGAGATGCTGTAATGAAAGGGCTCCAGAGCAGCAGATGCAGCTGCTGGCGAAGATCCCACCTGAGCTGCTCCCTGAGAGGACAGCACACGCGTGCAGCAGAGTTGTCTTCTCTAACCTCCGTATTCGGTTCACGCTGCCCTGTGACTCTAGGTGTCTGCATCTCTAATACTACAAATCCACTCCTCCAAGCCTTGTCTATCCGCTGCCCTGCCAGGAAGTTCTGATCCTGGTCCTGGAGATAACTGTTTTGCTGAGGTCCCACTTTTAATGACTTCTGTTAATCCTAATATGTTATGTTAATTGTCTCATGATTGGCTACTATTTTAATAAAGCATCATTACAGAATAGTCTTAATATCAATATTGATAAAAATATCCTCCCCAAATCATTAAGATAATAAACTATAGCACGGTAAAATAGTTAAGCGGGTATCACTTTGATTATTTTTATATGTGTCCTATATATGAAACTAACTTCTTTGCTCTAATTTTTAAACTAGATGATTCCAGCAGAGATTAGAGTGTTTGCTTTTTATACTTTCTACAAAGACAGAGTAGGACAAGGAAATTAGAATATACAATAACCAAACTGTGTGTCTCAATATTGTAATTTGGTATGTTTGCTTGAGAGGATATAATTACTCAGAAAGTATGTTAAAAAACACAAATTTATTAGTTAATTAATTCTGCCTTAAGTGTTTCTGGGGCGGTGGCAGCACACGCCTTTAATCCCAGCACTCAGGAGGCAGAGGCAGGCGGATCTCTGAGAGTTTGAGGCCAGCCTGGTCTAAGGCATGAGTTCCAGGAAAGCCAGAGCTACAACAGAGAAATCCTGTCTTGAAAATCCAAAAGGAAAAAGAAGAGTTTTTGGCAAGCTTTTCATAGGCAACCTCCTAGTTATTGTCTCTACATTTTTATCATTTAATCTGTGATTTTTAGATGAATTGCTTTTAATTATATCAAATCTCTTTCCCCTTACCGTGATTAGCCATTTGTAGCATTAACTTTTTTAAAATTGTAACCTTATAATAAAAATAAAGACCTACAAATTCATATTTTTTAAATGTCGTACCATGAAATTGATTCTTTTTGTCTATTATAGTATTCCTTGATGGATTTATTATCTAAAATGGTGGTGGGCCAACCTCATTTTGTCCGTTGCATCAAGCCAAATAATGAGCGCCAGGCAAGAAAATACGACAAAGACAAAGTTCTCCCGCAGCTGCGCTGCACGGGGATTTTGGAAACGGCAAGAATTCGAAGGCTCGGCTACTCACATCGGATACTGTTCGCTAACTTTATAAAGAGGTATGAGGATTCCTTAAGTTTCCATTGTGCGGTTTATATTTTTTAAAATCTTCGGGAGAAGTGTAGAGCATAAAACAGCGGAGGCTAGTCTAGGCAGTCTAGGGAGGAAGCATTTTATTCACGTAGTGAAGAGAATGTGGCTGTTATTAGTTGAGTGTAGGAAACTCTGTTGTGCTCTGGGAAGTCTCTGTGACAGAGAAGATGCTTGTGAAAGGATGGAAGGTCAAGAGTCTGAGATCCTGTACTGAAGAGCTGGGGGATCTGAGTTCTCAGCCCAATGCCGCCACTTGCTATGTGGCCATGGAACCACCCCAACAATTCTCAAGGGAGAGAGTGGTGCCCCTCAAAAGATACTCAGCAATATCTGGAGACATTTGGGGATGTCATGCCTTGGGGGGGTACACTCACCTGGTGGGCAGAGACCACATCTACAGCACAGAGGGCAGCCCCTGCGTCAATACTCTTCCCACCCAATGCCAGCAGTCCTGGGTTGGGAAACCCAGCCTCTGTGGTATCTGACTTTCCTCACCTCCTATGTTCATCCCATAGAATGGTTATAATGATCAAATTGAATAGTGTCACGTCTATAGAGATTTGGCAGATATAGAAAGTCAATTAAATTTATATATCAATTTAGTCTCTTCTAAATTAAGAAAGAATCCATTAGGTACAAAGAGTTCTTAACATTTCAAAATCATTGTAAAATTAATTTTTATATAGTAAGTGTATTTTAAGTAAATCATTAGTGGTAATGCTAAGGTTCAATATTTTAAATACTTAATATTTCACTAGCTCATATTTCTGATAGTTATCAATCCTGTCATTTCTACTCATCATCAGCATATTTAAAGAAATTTCAAGTTTTAGAGATTGAAATTTTCAGGAAATTTTAACGTTTAAGGAATTCTCCATCTATAAGTTCTCCAATCTTCTTTTTGAAAGTATGCAAAGGGATATCAAGAGCAAAACCAAGATTTGTTTTTTATTGCGCAACAAATTCCAGTTACATTTCCGCACACACACCCCCAAAAAAAGCTTATGTCATGCTTTCTTCTACCTGGCCTATGGACCGGCATCAGTTGGTAGTCTGTCACTGTGACAAATACCTAAGAGAAGCGACTTGCTAAAGGAGGGATTCGTTTGGGCTCACAGCTTCAGTGGTCAGCTGGCTATGCTACCTTTAGACCTGTGGCAAGGTAGAATCTTCATGGTAGGCAGGCATGAAGTAGGAGGAGTCTGGGAGGAAGGGGGCAGGGACAGGAAAGATCCACCCTTCAGGCACAGGAACCTGCCTCTGTACCTTCAGACAGCTACTTCCCCCAGTGAGATCCCAACTCCTAACAGCCCACCAGCTATCCCACTGACAAGCTAAGCATCCTTGGGGTCTAGTTCCCTCACTAGCCACAGACCAAGCCTTCAACATTTGTGCCTTTGGGGGGAAACTTCTAAGTGTCTAAGTTTCCATATTCAATGTAATGAAAATTCTTTCTGCTACTTTTATTATTTTTCAGCAATTCATCATAGCTTTTTTTTTTTCTTTAAAAACCCAAAAAAGAAAATAAAAGCAGTTTTTTGGAATGCCCTGAAATCAAGAACACCTTAACACTTTTTCATGATACATATAAAAATTACATTTATATTCTGGATTTTATATTCAAGGTTTTTCATATAGAAGTTTAAGACCAACTTCATAGATTTAAATTTTAGAGTTCAGAAATAAAATTGAAGTGACTTTACTTTTGGAAGCTCAATCCCAAATTTGTATATAAATGAGAAATTTTGAAATATTGAAATTTTTACTTGGCCAGCAGATAGTTCTGTCCATGAAAATCATAACCCTAAAAATATTAGACATAAAAGAGTTTGAGGTTAAAATTAAAATTTGATTTTATTATCCTATATTTTATGTGTCGTGAGGAAAGTAACCCTTTCTTAAACATTACTGTGACACCAATGGGAGTGGAAGAGAGGAGACGTACTCCCCAGCGGACTCCTGGAAGACTTCAGTCCAAGTCCATTTCCCATTTACATTTTGTGTTATGAAACTGCAAAACGGGGCAAGCAGCCAAGTGGGACTTTTTCCAGAAGTGAAGCATATATGGCGGCTAGCTTGGCCTTTTTTGTTTTTCAAAGGCATAAGCTGTTGTGGTCAGGTTGCTAAGGATAGCAACTATTGTTTCATCCATTTTTCCAATCATTCTGTTCCAGGTAGCAACTGGAGTCATGCTTAGCAATAAGCAATACAGGAATTACCTTAAGTAAATAACTAATACAATCAGTAAATTGGTCTTTTCTATGTTATTCTACTTAAATATTGCTAATACAGTATATATGTACATAGATATGCATATGTATGCTAAATCACTGTGCTAAGAGACTGTGCTAAGAAACACAGTTTTAAAACTGGCTTATCTTCAGTAATTGACGATCTGGTTAGGATTATCAGATACAAAGACGTGGGAAGTTAACAAACCAGCTTATGGATTTATTTAGTGTAATGGCACATCAGGTTTATGCATTCAAGCAACACTGCAACCTCTGAGACTAAGGAGTGAAAAGGAGATGGAAAGGCAGATATTGGGGGGTCCCAATAAATCGGTGTGCCAAAAACCTTAGAGGGCTTGGATTAAGTTGGACTGGAAGGCTAGGCATTAGTGAAATAACAGAAAAGGAAATGAGACAACCATTCCGGTTACGCATATGAGCCTTATGCTTTCAAAATAGCCGTGATTTTATAGTGCAGACTACAGGGAAAACTGAATCCACTGTGTTGATGATGCTGTGGTTGATATGACAGATTACTACATGATCAATGAGAAAGAAAGGGGTAAAAGCTATGAACATAGTAAGTAAATGAATCAATGTTCTAAATAATAGGAAGCTCCAGAAATAAAAGCGAATAAACCTTTTCTCTGTCACTATTTTGAAAGCTGTCACCCAAATTGGCATAGACTACCGAATGTTACCAAGGACCAGCTTTGGCTTGAGGGAGAGAGAGAGAGAGAGAGAGGTGCACACACATACATGCTCGTGTGTCAACAAAGTCCAGGAGGTCAGCCGTAGGAAAAAGCACACAGATGTCTCATGGATGGGTCACGCGCACTCTTTATTCAGGCTTCTCTCTTCTTTTAAACTTCTGTTTCCATTCCAGCTTTTCTCTATGTCCTCCCCATAAAATCACACATATACACATTCATACACATCTTGTGAATGAAGCAAAGCTTCAACACACACACACACACACACACACATCTTGTAAGCTTTAACACACACATACACACACACACACACACACACACACACACACATACACATCTTACCCACACATCTTGCAAGCTTCCTTCTTCCCTTCTCCTTGTAGAGGGCCAGCATATACACATCTCATTTATACAGCTTATAAACTTTCTTTCTCCTCTCTTTTCCCCATACACCTATATACCTTGTAAACAATAACCTCTACGTGAGAAGAAATCACAAGTCCTATTTTATCCAGTGAATGATTGCAAGTTACATATTTAAAAAACAGGTTGTTTTTAATATTCACACATGATTACACATGAACATCCAGTTTTACATGTACTTTTCCCCCACAATACATCTATATCCCAGAAACAATAATTTTGTTATTATAGATTAACAAGGTTTAAACAAGCCAAATATTCTCACAACCAACTTCTATTATAGCTGGCAGATTGCAGTCTTGCAATTATTAGGAAATTACCATGCCATAGTGTCCTAACTTAACACAGTGAAACAAGTTTATTATTAACTACAAAACTTTAAGTCGGGGATCTTTTTCACTTTTCTTAGGTAAAAGGAGAATGTGCTGCACAGCTCTATATCCTCAAGGTGCAAAAAACTCATCAGTAAACTTTTGATTATAGAAACCAGGAAAGAATCAATTTTACTTGTGGTTGAGGAAGTTCAAACCTAGCAGTGAGCACTGAAACTCATTTGTTATACTTTGGCCTGCCTCCCATAAATGAAAGTGGGCCCTAGCAACCAGGCTTTCTTTGTTTCTGCTCTCTAACTCTTTCTTACTCTCTAACCCTGACCAAGTCTTCAGCTACCAATAATGTGTTTCCTTATATAGTTCCCTAGGTACTTGTTTCAAAGCAGCTTGGTGAAACACCCTAATCTGATGTTACAGATTAGTTATTCTCTCTGGAGTTCCAATAGAGTCACCAGTTCAACTGAGTGGCACTGCCTTTTAGAAAATCACCACTGTTGTTATGTGTGCCAGTGACACTGCTCGGTGAGGGGTTGGAGACGCCCATAGAACCTTCAGACCACAGAATGAACAAGGAAAGCACGACACAGGCCACCACTGCCAGACTCCACAGCAGCAAGGGGTATTTAGGGGAAAATCTCTCGGGGCGTTGCCTCTCTGAGATACATTCACTGGATTGTGCAAACCAATAAGCTGTCCAGCCTCATTAACACCATAGCAGACTGGAAGTCTTCTGTGATGGCTCTTAGCAATAGACTGTTTGCCAGGCAGAACAATTTAAAAGGTTTCCCGAAGCTCTAAGAGGGACTTTGTAGCCCTCCCCTCCCCTGACTTGGCATTCATTAACACTCCTTGGGTGAAAAATTCTTCAGACCTTTTCCTCAGTGGTTATAGATAAGCTTTTCTGCTTTGTGACAAGAAAACAACCTGGAGGGAAGTGCCCAATAGGAACTTACTTTGCACAGGACACAGGTGTGATAATCAGCTTTCTGATTTCAATGAGTCACCTGATAGAGCCAACTGATGGAGGTAAGAGTTGATTCAGGCTTCCAGCCCACTGGCTGGCTACATCACTCTGGGCACACCATACTCATATGTTTGGAACAAACCAGTGGGAGCCAGGAAGCAAAGGGGAAAGGAAAAGGAATGGGTCCCAATACCCTTTTCAAGGGCACATCCTTGTAACCTGAAGATCTCCTACCGGATGACACCTCTTAGGATTCCCACAGTCTTCCAAAGGCTATTCCATAGACCAGGTCTTTAAACTGTCGCATGGGGTTTTTACTGTTTTGTTTTGTTTTGTTTTCAAATGAACCCTATCCTAAGATCCAGAGAAATCACCTCCAGTTCATACGGATGCACAGTCATTTGGCTCTCAACCGCCTAAGCAGAGTTCACTGATGGCAGGATAGTACAGTAGGTTCTAGTTTGCTTTCTGTTGATATGATAAAACACTGACAAAAATCAACTTGAGAAAGAAAAGGTTTATTTTAGCCTTCGAGTCGTAAACGGTCCATCATTGAGGAAGACCAAGGCAAGAACTCAAGGCAAGAGCTTGAAGGAGGATCCAACAGAGGAACACTGTTTAATGTCTGATGTTCCCAGGTTCACGTTCAACTAGCTTACTTATATAGCGCAAGCCCACCTGCCTAGGGATGACACCGCTCACAGTAGGCTAGGACTTCTTACATCAGTTAGCAACCAAGAAAATTCCCCACAGACATGCCCATAGGCAAACCTGATGCAGGCAGTTTTTCAACCGAAGTTTTCTCTTCTCGGCTGTGTCAAGTTGACGACCAAGTTTAGCCATCATTATGAGTACCTCATGCTTTACGGTCAAACTCGGCTTTGAACCCCAATTCTGTCAGTTACTGAATGTTCAGTCTCAAAGTGATTTAGGTTCTGTAGGCTTTCCACTCTATTTTCCAGTCATTTGTACACACAGATCATAAGCATTCCATGTTCATGTGCTTTGGAGTAAAAGATTTCCTGGACGTGAAGTTTATGGCTAGAACCAAGTAGAGAGCAATCACAGGAGTGAAACTACAGATTGCTCAAGGTTTGTGTCTGTCTGGAGTTGTTTCCCAGTGCTCTCATTGGCGGGGGTGCGAGGTGTATAAGAAAGTCAAGCACTAAATATGGTAATCTCATCCCTTCACCATGAGAAAACTGCTGGGTGGCCACCACCGCTGCTGAGATGCCAGACCACTGTGTGAACCAACCAGTCACTTTTCTCATTTTCAGGTACTATGTTCTCTGCTACAAGTCGAGCGAAGAGCCCCCAGTGAGCCCAGACACCTGCGCTACTATTTTGGAAAAGGCTGGTCTTGATAACTGGGCTCTTGGAAAAACAAAAGTAATGATTTCATGTAATTTCCATGAGGAAAAAAAAATGAATATTGAATTTGTAGGAGTTGTAACATTTTACTGTGGCTGAAACTCTTATGGTTTTTGTTAGAGAATATGTAAAATTGTAAAATTTAGGGTGAAACTTATAATTCATAAAGCCTTCCTTCATGAAGATAAAACACTTTTGGTCTTTATAAATCCCAGGACCACCTGCCTAGGGAATGACACTGCCCACAGTGAGTTAAGCCTTCTTATATCAGTTCACAAATCAAGAAAATGCTCCACAGACAAGCCCATGGGCAAGCCTGACTCAGGCAATATGGGAAATTTTTATTTTAAAGATTTACCCAAAAGAAAAACCTCAATGGTATTGGCAATAAATATAATTAACTTCAATTGGTATTGAAAACAAAGTGATATATTTTTGGTTTGTTTTTTATGAGAGGGACCAGGGTCTTACTGTGTATCCCTCACAGGCCTGGAACTCATTCTATAGTCCAGGCTGGGCTTGAACTCAAAGAGAAAAACCTGCTTCTGCCTCCCAAGTGCTGAGATTAAGGGTGTGCATTGCCACACCCAGCCATCATTTTATCTTTCGTATCACTTCCAAGGAGTCAGAAAACTAGTATAAAGATCAGAATGGATTCCTGCTTTTCTCTTCTTCTTCTTCTTTTTTTTTAATTCTCACTTGTTTTCTGTTATAAACTTGAAATTTATCCGAAGTAAAATATTTAGCATCACCATGAGACGCATTGTATGTCTGAGTATTGATGCATATATTATTAACTTTGAGAACCTGGGGATCTTATTTAACCCCTTGGAGAACAGTTTTTTAAAATCTTGAATATGGAAGCCAAACAGGTAGCTGTTTGGAAAAAAAAAAAAAAAAAAAAAAAGAAGAAACATTGGACCTGGATGTGTCTTTACAGCACCTAAAGGTAGGGTAAGTCCCAGTGCATACTAAATATACCACATGTGCCCCCAAGACAGGATGGGGAAAGGATAAAGCCAAAGGAAAGAAATACTCACAGATTGACCATTCAAGAATAACTACTGTCAGCCATCCCATTTGGGGCTAAAACAAATGACCTCATTTGCATTAAAAAATCTAAGCATTGTGTCGTGGGCACAGGAGGAGAGGAGGAAATTCCATGGTGTTCAAAGAATGAACTATCCATGTAACAATTTGAGGAGTTTTTCTGAACATCTGTCTTATATTCAGCAACACCATTTTTCATAGTTGATAAAGGACAGTTCAAGGTGCTCGGAGGATATATATTTTATTCAAACCATTTTCTTTAAAATGCTCACAAAGATAAACTCGGTCAAGCTGAAATCTCATCATTTACGGTCAGAAACGCATGTGCAACTTCAAATGGAGTTTTTACTTGTAAAAAGAGCCTTTGCCTGCCACTTCTGCATGATATTTAAGTAGCATTTTAAAACTATTTGTATTTTTCCACTTCACCTTTCCAACTCATTAACATGGATAAAAGTGTTTAATGTAAGACCATTTCTAATGCTATGCAAAAGAAAAATGATGACCTTTTTAAACACATTGAATTTTAAATGAATTGTCAACAACAGAATGGACTAAATATATTAACATCTAGAATCCTGTAGAAATTAAAACTGAATTCAATCAAAATCCATGATGCCGAACTGTTTGTCTGTGGCACCAGACTCTCCTGTTCAATGGCATGCTCAGAGGGTTCTACAGTCAAGGTTACCAGATGACTTGGCTATAGATTTGATTTCAGATAATTTTCTTGATAGGCTCAGTGAACTCTTTGAGGTGATATTTGTTACTGAATATATCCACTAAAAGAAAGAAAGATAGTCCCTTAAGGGATAAGGTGAAGCTAAAAATCTTAGATGTGAAGAATGCCTTTGGCTTTGAGGCTCCTGCCTTGCCCAAGTTCAAGTTCACTTTAGAAGGATCTAACGTCAGCCCTCACTTAG
>JAMJFZ010000451.1:1960000-2050000 GCA_026225945.1 Cricetomys ansorgei | reverse complement strand
CCTCTGAGGTGTGTGCTTGTCGAGATTTCCTTTCGCAGCACATTCAAAGCTGGTCTCCTGTCCATGGCAGCATTTTATTATGGGGAAACCCAGGTAACAGTGAAATGCATAGACGCCCTGGTCCTACAAACAACCTCTGATTGAGTTTATTGAGCCCTTTATGAAAATCCTTTTCGGAACATGAATGGGTGAATTTTACCTCTTCAACCCGCTTTCCTTGACCGCTATCAGCAGGGGTTTTCTGGATTATTCTCTTGATTAGGCCTCAGCAACAGCTTTGCTGAGTGCAAAGTCATGTGTTTAAAAAGGCATTTTGTGGTGAAAATAAGGGTTTTCTGGGACACCCCACCACTTGCCCAGAAAGCGCAAAGCCTCAAAGGCTTGCCATACAGCCAAGAAACACCCACCAGTCTGTATCTTTGTGTTATGCTGTCAAAGTGTAAGCCATAATTGGGAGTGACGTCACAGACAAGAACAACTGACCTGTTTTGCCTTTTAGCACAAGTCAGTGGCAGGTCTGGGTTGGCACATTTTGTGTATGCGTTGACTCCTGTGAGTGGTCATAATCTCAAATGTAATTCATTAGATATCTGGATTACCATGTGGAGCCAGCACCAGTGATGACTGCCACTTTCTGCCCCCACCTTAGTGCCACTTGGGCCATGCTGTAGGCTGCTCTCTGCCTGGAGAACTTCTCCCAGGTCACAGAATGACACATCAGAGGTGGAAGTCAGGAGAACTCCTATCGCAACCTGTTGCCGTCGGCAAGACCGCCTCAGCCCCATGCGGGCCAGACATTGACTGACAGCTTCAACTCTCTGGTCTCCTTGCCAGCCTCCTCCATGAAGTGGGTTACAAAGTCCACCAATCTGTGTTTGTTCATCTGCTCCGCATGGACGCTGGCGATGAGAAAGCTGATGCTATGCCCTCCGCAGGTTTCCCCGGAGGATGAAGAAGTCTCTGCTTGTACCGTCGTGAAGCACATGAACTTACAACATAAAGTCTTCTCAATCTCATCAGCCTGTCTCACAACAATGCTGACCCAGACAGCATCCATAGAGCCCTCAGTCAACCTTTACAGAGCAGTCTTGATCAGCAATTCTTTATAAAGAGATCTGATATTATTTTGATGGGCTTCATTTTGTAAGAGTATTAAATTTGGCTCACAGCTTTCACCATTTTGTATTTCATTATCTTGCCTTCCTGTTGATACTAACCCTTCACGCCCAGGGCGGTGATCACTGTGGTAGTAGGATTCAGGGACATTGTAGAGAGGGAGGCAAAGGAAGAAAATAGAGAATCTAGGTTAATTAAAAGTGACAAAAGGCAGGATAAGAATTTTAGGAAGAGGGGAAGAAAATGTCAAAAGATAAAAATAAAAAGTGTAGTGTTGTCCAAAATGGAGTGATCAACCTTGAAATCATATGCACACAAACACACAAACAACAAAAACTAACTCAGCAGGTTTTATATGTGTATGTGTGTGTGTGTGTGTATACACACACATATGTATGTATGTATACATACACACATATAGGTATATATGTATATATACCTATATGTATATACATATAACTATACATATATGGACATATATGTATGTGTATACATATGTGTACACACACACACATACACACACACACACACACACACACACACACACACACATACACAGAGTATATATGTGTATGTTGCAAATGTAACCAGGGAAAGAGTCTATCAACTTAAGCGTGGAGGATCATGGGAGGGTTTTGAGGGAGGTTAACTGGTGGAAGCTGAAGGATAGGAAAAGATGATGTTATTCTACTTCAATTAAAACATTTAAGAATTTAAAATAAAAACAAATGTTTAAGCAAAATTATATAAATATAAGAGGAATAAGAAGAAAAACTTAGATGTTGTAAAAGAAAACACACAGACAAAAAAGCCACATCAAAACAAAGGCTTGGAGCATCTTCCTTTTGAGTGCTCCCATAAGAGCACCCCTAGTGGAAGGAGTGGGAGCTGGAGAGCCTCCTGTCCTGAGTGGTCCAAGGGTCAGCTCATCAATGCTCCAATCACCTTAGGGACTTCCCGTATCCCCTCCCCCTTCAGCAGCCATTTCTGGCCACTGTTACTTTTGTAGCCTTTGAGCTGGGTGGGCTGTCACTTATTCCAGGATTATAAAAATCACAGAGACAGATTCTTTAATAACAGATCTCAGTGATCCAGTTGCTCTGACACACCTCAACACATTCAGGAAGTGCCTCCTTGGCTTAGGCATTAGGCAATCGAAGGTATACAAACCAAAGAGTCTCTGTCCTAATGAAATGCGTGGTAAGAGCTGATAAACACTGTCCATGCATCAGAAGGAAATGGCTGCGATCACATGAATAATTGTGGTTTTATTCCATCTTGCACAAAGTCTGACAAAGTCCTCATTTTCACAGAACTGTTTTGCATTACGCCTGTGCACATGGCCATCCTGAGGGAGTGACCCTCCTGATGGAGTGGGGTGTGACCTTGATCTCCGTGACAGCGACAGCAGCACGGCACCAATTAAGGTAGACAGGAGCCAGCGGCCTCAGTGTGACGTGGATTTGGTGTAAACGCTGAGAATCAACATGATCTCCATCTTGATTGAATGCAAATAATTAGTGGAAGCCATGGAATGCTCGTCTTGAATTTCTCAACCTGCCAATCTATTTCTTGATGTTATATCCACAGGCTTCACAATATGAGCACAAAGAATGCGTGGCTATTTTATTGAGCACGGTGCTGACCCAGATGCCACCGACAACAGTGGGAACACGGCTCTGCACTACGCGGTTTGGAGTGAGAGCAACTCAATGGCAGCCAAACTGCTGGCGTACCAGGCCAGCATCAGTCTCAGGAACAAGGTAGAGACCACACAGCCGTGATTTCCACAGCATTTGCACTGGATCTGTTTTATAACGATGTTTTTGCATCTATTACACACAGAAGCTCAAGCATTCTGTGAGTGAAAGTATTTTAAAAACAGCCTAATTATTAAAGATTTCCTTTAAATATTGACCCTAGTCGGGAAGCACATGTATCTTCTATTCATTTGTGGCAAATATTTGAAAAAAAAATGACTGAATTTGTTAAACTTTATAAGAAATTTCACCAAGTTTTTAAAAATTAATATAGAACCCTGTAAGAAAGTAAAATTTGCCTTGAAAGTGATCTTCCACTTAGAATTCAAAGAAAGCAAAGGTAGTTTATAATAAGCAAAAAACATTGCCATTAAAAATTATTATCAAAATGATTTGTCTCAGAGTTGAGGCTGACATAGGAAAGTAGAGATGAGAAACAATCACAAACTTGCAGGCCAATTTGGAAAGCTGTCAGTTGAAACAGAATGCCAAGAGTTCATTTTTTCCACTTTGCTGGTACAGGTACTGTACTCTTCCGTTTATGTAATAATTATTAGTTTATGAAGGAATGTTATTGAGTTGCAAACATGGTGAGAGACCAATTTAAATGGAGTGGGAAGAAACCAGGCGAGCCATCCTAGGTGGTGATTACGTGGAACACAAGGAAGGGCCGAAGAACCGATGCAGAAGGAAAAAGAGCTTGCTGTGCAAGCTGACCGGGATTAGATCCCTGGAACCTACATGGAAAGTTGTTCTGTTGCACACCTGCAGTTCTGGCAGTCCTACAGAGAGATTGGAGGTAGAGAAAGGCTATTGGCTTAGCGGCCATGTAACCTGGAGTACATGTCATATGGTAGAAACCAACTTGACAAGCTGCAAAGAGAGTATGGACCCTTGAAAGTTGTCCTGTAACCTCAGCATGTGAGCTGTGGTACACACACACGCACACACACACACACACACACCATACACACCATACACAGACACACCATACACAGACACACCACACACGCGCACACACACACACCACACACCACACAAACACCACAGAGGCACATACAAATAACAGAGGAAAGGTTAAATAAATCATGGATGTATTTCCTTTTTATCATAGAAACATTCACTTAGAAAAGTTTAATTTCTTCTCTCAAATTTACTATATCTCTCAGAGAGCCAGAAGATGCTTATTTTACATTTCTCATAATAAAATTAGGTTGTATTTTAAATTAATTGAATCATATTTTGACCAACCTAGAGACATTAAGTGGTGTTTTCAGTGTCTGTTCTTTCAGACATGCACTTAATAAAGGGAACTGGCCATGAAGGTGAGGGAGGGGTCTGATGAATGCTGTTTGCCTCCCCAGCACCCAACTAGAAGTATGTCTCATAATCACTTTGGAAGACTTTGCAAATTTATAGAGTTTGATTCAGCAAATATAAGGCCTGCACATGGACAGGGTCATATGTGAATTCTCAGATCTCACAAACTGAAGACACCTCTAGAAGAGTTGGGTTTGATGGGAACTCCTTCTCCCAAGCTCCCCTTCCCAGTGACACTGCACGCTTTCCATCCTGATGAGTGTTGTAAAGAGAATTACCGTCTATACTCATGGTCATTCAGAAGGTCTTCCGGTTTCCTCATGGGTACTCTCTGAACTGTAGCCTTTCAGGATTTCATGTTTCCCCATCCTTCAGGTCATTAGATGAACAGGCATCATTCTTCATCACAAGTATGGTTACTCATGAGTCTTCCTGTGAGTTTAAGTCACATGGTATCCATCTCAGCATGCCTGTCATGTCCACAAGCCCTGGTAACATGACATACAGCACACATGTGGTCATGTGAACCCCACCCAACAGTCTGTGGTTCACATAACCATAGAGCTCATGAGCATGGTGATGGGACTCCTCTTGTTTGTTTGTTCCTTCGTCTGAGACAAGATCTCAGATGGTCCAGGTTGGCCTTGAACTTTTTATGTAGATGAGGACTCAGGACACTGAACTTGAGTCTTCCCTCCTTTACCTCTGAAACCCTGGGCTCAGGGACACTCGCTGTCAGTTTCCCTTGGCCTGGGGAACCTCACACTTTAGTTTGAGATTCTTTTCCAATTAAGTCCTACTTGAGTGACAGTCTAAGAGAATTCAGTCTACACGGAATAAAAATAGTGTTGGAGAAATTGTCTAAGAAGATACTTTTGAGTTTTTCAAAATGTGTTAAAGAATGATTTCACATGCGAATATTTGCTTTGTGGCTAACCATTCAGACACAACGAATTGTAAAACACAAAGGCTCTGCACTCAGTGTGGCCCATACAGGCATTTAGCATCCTCTGTGAATTGAATACATTTAAATTTCAGGAGACCTCTGCCAGAAACTGGACTCTGAACTTCTGTGAGAGAGAATTGCATCAGGTGTGTGAGCCTCTGCACAGGAGGCCCACATGCGCTTCTGTTTGCTAGGAGCTAATCTCAGCATTACCTCATGTGACTGCCTGACTTCTGGAAGTTCTTGTATTTACAGCCCCCATGTGTAGTGTATAGTGACAACAATTGCAAGGGTTTGTTTTTTTTTAGGTTATATTATTTGATAAGAATATGGTACATATTTTATAATGATCTCAGAAATGATATTAAATTATAAAAGTTAGAAGCTGACATTTTTAAAGACTTCTATCTTCTAAGTAACCGCATTCTCTGTAATATCCGTAAGCCTGATGAATTTAATTGTGAGAGTAGGTGGAAGGGTTATGGTTATTAAAAAAGAAATTATCTTTGTGTTCAGCATTGTCATTTGACCACTTAGGCAGCTTAGCAATTTTCATTGTGCCAAAATAACCCCCATGCATGATTACTAGAGTTTGTATCGATAATTTCTGATTCATACTTTGCCTAAAATGGAAAACAATGTAAGTAGTAACTAAAAATTAAGTAAACTAAAAAGAAGTGTTAAATAGATGTGCATTAAGATACTTTCTTAAAGATTAGGTATTAATCTTCATGTAATTGGAAAAAATCCCAAAACCTCTTACTAACAAGCCACCAAGGCTCACCTGAAGCCCCTGTCATTTAATTCACAACCCATGTCCTCAGTGAACAATTAGAAACAGAGTGTCTGCCATGGGTTCCTGGTACTGTACGTAGAAGCGAGTGGGTTTCTTCCACATCCTGGTGACAATAACACAGCCTGTTTCTCTAGCACACTCAATGCTGCGTCACCGAAACCGAATGTTTGCCACAAAAGCACTATCTAAGAGGGATTGCATAGCATTTCTTCCATGCTGGACCTGTCAGCTCGGGGCTCTCATATCTCTCTAACAGATGAACATGCACTATTTATGTAAGTCATGGTCCTGCTGGGAAAGGAAATAATCTTTGGAATATGGAGGATTAAACCCTGCTCTAGAGATGCAATTTAACTCATTACTCAAGGGAAATATTGAAAACTTTTGCTACAATGATTTAATGTTTAGAGCATTAGAGGTAAAGGACACAGTTCCTGTCCTCAGGGAGCTTCTGGTTTACCTGAGAGTGATCACATTTATATTATTTATATATTATTATACTAATATATTTTATTATATCAATATGCTAACTTATATTTATATATTAAATTATATCAATATGTTAACTATATTAATAAGTGCCAACAAAGCTCGAGGAACCAGCTCATGCTTGAATGAGTGTTGGGGAAGGCTGGGGTTCATGGGCAGCTCCAGGCAGGGCAGAGGCTTTTCAAAAGGAAGAGCAGCATGTGAGAAAGCAGCATGGGGTGGGAAGGTGGCGGCTGCAGTTCACTGAACCTGTAGTAGGTGCTGAGCTCCGCTCTGTCTTCCCTGTGATGTTCAGCTACCTTGAGAAATCCGATGTTCTGAGTGAAATTCGTATTGTTTTCTACAGGACGGCTTTACACCATTTTTACTAGCTCTAATGAAAAACAATGAGAAGATGGCCAATTTTTTAGTAAGCCAAAGAGCAAACGTACAGAAAGTTGACCAACTGAGCAGGTATAGATGTTAATTCTTCTGTCTTTATGCTGTTATGTTATTCTACATCAACTACAGTCACTCAAGTCAGAGCCATTAAATTGATATGAAGAACAAGTAAACTCCCAGGATATCAGGAAAAGGTGAATATGCACCATCAGTTAGAGAGACAAGCAATTATTGAGACCAAACAACGGTAAGAACAGAATAGCAAGGTTCAAGTTACTTTTTAGTATGGGCTAAAGATTGCTATTTGTAATCTGATTTTGTTGGTCCTATGATCTTATATTAGTTGAAGATGTTTCATATCCCATTTTTGGGGGGAAGCTTTTAAATAAAAGTATAGACTTCAATGCTAATTCTTAATTAAAAATAAAATCTTAGCCATCTCATTTTTATCTTGGGTTGTTATATATATTTTCCTTAAGATGCTGTGGTAAGCACAAGTACATTTTGAAAGTCATTCTTGAATGAATCTTGTCATCAAATTTCTTTCTTTACCTGGGTTTGGTGATGTCTATAATCTCAACACTCAGGATGTTCAATCAGGAGAATGGCCTTGAAATTTTGTTATTCTGGTCTACGCAGGGAGCTCACATCTCCAGTGCCCCTCCCCCACGGCTTTCTTTGAAGAATGCTTACGTGAAGACCTCCCTTACGAACTGCCGCTGACCTTTACTAGTTGCGTTTATATGTTTGATTTGTATTGGCATGATCATTCACTATTATTTCTCCACAAAATACCTAATAGAAGCACCACAAGAGAGGGAAGAACTATTTTGGCTAACGGTTTCAGAAGTTTTAGTTCACGGTCTGGCAGAGTCTTTGCCGTCCCCGCCCACAGGACATAACTGCACGCGAGTGCGTGTTGACCGCAGCTTCCCTGTTCGCGGCAGGAAGCAGGAATGCAGAGGGCGGGTCCAGGACAGGACACATTCTCCAAAGACACTTTCACTGATCCACCCCCTCACGCTGTGTCCCACCTCCAAATAACACATTCAGCCGTGAGCTTATCACTGGGTTAGGCCATTGATGAAGTCAATGTCCTCGCGATCCAGTCGCCTTCCGATTTCACCATAATCAATCCTTTAACACATGAGCCTCCTTGGGGAACGATTCGCACAGAAGCCATAATAGATGTTTAGTTGGTACTCACAAAGGAAAGAAAAACAACTTTAAATGCAGAAACGTTTCATTTAATTGAAATAAGCCGTAGACCAGTGACAGAAAGAAGCCAGGGACACACACGCCTGGCTTTCATGCTGAGCTTTGCCCTTGCCGGCTGTGTGAGGTGGGAGCTGGAGTGTGTGTCTCCCTTCCTTCTACATCTCTTCAAACTTAAGGTCTTTTCTATGTAATAAAGGGTGGGAAAGGTTTAGTCCTGGCTGCCAAATTAGATTAGTAGCTACTGCCATGTTTATTCAGAGGCCAGGGGATGAGACTCGAATTTAGCTTGTTTTCCAGGAGTTAAATAGATATAGGTGGGTTGAGAGAGCCTGTGTCAGGGGGTAAGTCAGAGACGGGTGCAGCAGGAAGCGCTGATGTTCTGCTCTGTCTGCACATGGGCAAATGCACCACACGCACACATGCACACATGCACACGCACGCACACACACACACACACACACACACACACACACGCATACACGACACACAGACACACACACACACACACTCACATGCATACACGCACACACACACACACACACACACACACACACACACACACGCACACACACAGAGTCTAGCATCTAGTAGTTGAGACAAAGGCACGCCAGCGCTCCCTCTTGGTCACTTTAAGAATCTGTGCCTTTTGGTTGACATTTGGGAACTACCATTGAGCACTGAGAAAGAGGTTTCTGAAGTGGAGCACAGAGGACATGAGTTATTTGACAACATTAGAAAAACAGAGGGAAAAAGAAGCAGGACTATGTTTTCCCCTCACCCTCCCCTTGAAGAAACTATAGAGGTTTTAGTGTTTGCTAATTTCTGTGGACCCTAAAAAGGTAGGATCTATATAGAAAAGCTGAATGCAGTTTGTGACTTAGTATTAAATGTCATTATACATTTATTCTTCAACTTTTGTCCATTTATCTCAACTGTTTAAAATGTTTCATGAGACTTCCTGAACCATTTTGGACAAATGAATCCATGTGTTCTTTTTGTGTGCATGCTCTGAAGATGAAGATGGCTAATTCTGAGTTGCACAGCTTAGTGTTGAACCAGGGAGAGAGGAAGTGTGTCTCTGCCTTGTCTCATTCCCAGGCTTGTTTGAGTTCAGGGGGAAGAATTACGTGAGTCATTAACAGGTGTCAGTGCAGGCTTCACGACGCGTGGTTTGTGCGGATGTATCATCCTTACGTCCTGCCAGTACATTGCTGTCATTCCCCGAATGAGAACTGTGAGTGAGGCTTGGCTGACATTTCATAGTCTGGGAGAAGCACAGGCAGAACGTGATAACCAAAAGCTCATTTAAACTAGACGTGGAATCACAACGAAGAAACACCATTTAACACACACTAACCCATTGCACAGAAGTTGGCACTTCTGAAATAGCGCAACAGCTTGGGAAAAAAGCATTTGTTTTATGACTCCAGTGTGTCGTGGTTTGAGAATAGAAAAGAAGGCAGGGCTCTGGAATAGAAGTGGCTGCTACTCTGAAAATTGAAACCAGAGGCGTCCAGCATGGTTTATGCACATGGAGTACTTAAGAACTAAGCAGTTCCCAGCCCCACCTCTTATAACTAACAGAGCACTGAGAGGCATTTTGCTATCTCTTTTTGTCTTTAAAAGACCTGGAACCACGACTATACATGTAGAAGACTCTACGTCAACATGCTGCAGACACACTTGCACATTCATATTTATTGCTGTCCTGGCCACCGTAGTTATGAAAGAGAGCCAGCCAAGATGTCCTTCAACGGATGGAAGGTTGAAGAAAACCTGATGATAATATACACAATGGACCTCCAGCAGCCTCTCCACTGGGCCTGCACTGAGCTCTGGAGAGCCTCAGAAGAGTCCTCCTCTCTGTCCCAGCTCTCATGGTGCCTTCTGTCGTTTTCTGGACACTCAGTCCTAGCACTTACATTTCTAGATAGAGGTGGAGGAAGGGCTGCTGAGCTCAGAGACGCAGGTCCCACCTGGTCATCCCAACCGACATCCAGTGACTGTCTCCAGACTGTCTGCTGATGGGACTACGATGCTCTCACAAGCTGGGCATTGCAGTGTTGGAAAAGTAGGCTGGGGTAGCACCCAGTGATGTTACCAACTGGGTATCGCCGTTCTCATCACGGCTGTATTGCTGCTTGTGCTGTTACTGACTCTCAGCGGGTGAGGCTGAGTTTCCAGGAGCTGAACACCAGTGAGACATGAGTGGCAGGGATTGTGGAGCACCCTGTGTCTCAAGGGAGGACTTTGTTGCCTCGTTGACCTTAATGGGGAATGTGTACATGTGCTTCTGCAGCACACACCCACACAGCCTGTACACAGCCATTCCACGGCTTCCTGTGGTTGAAGGAGAATGTCTCTGTATACGTGTAATCCCAGTGTGATCTGGAACCAGCTTGGAATCCTTCCCAAGCATGCACATTGTGTTTGCACACGCATATCTACAGCCCTGAGAAGGAATTAGAAATGTCCTCCAGTCTTGACAGAGACCCTTTAACAGAGATGGGCAAGTACTCAGAGAAGGAGATAGAAATGGTGATATTTTATGAGAGGACCACTCCATTCCAGAAAGAAAGATATTTTCGGGACAAAAGGAAGGACAGTGTGCACACAGGAAGGCAGGAGATGTGCAGCAGGAAGGCCGAGAGTAGGTGTCAGTAAGGAACCACAGACAGTGAAAGGGAGAACTTTGAAAGAGAAAAGAGGTCGAATGGGGAGGGCTGGTCTGCATAAAAGGACAGATGCAGGCAGAAAGGGGGACAGGCCTTCCAAAGGGACTCCCAGGAGACAGGTGTGGAGGCAGTGGATGGTCTGGGGTAGTTCTGCCACGGGCAACCACAACCCAGTTATGGCCACTATCTGTTGAAGGCACAGGGCTGGGATTCCCGTACTGCAGAGGTCACAGATAACAGCGTTTTCCACAGGTCATCTTGTCTGAGCTGTTCACATTTTCATCTCAGGGTGTGGGCTGCCGTTGTCCCTGTTTAAGTGGGAGAATGTGTTTGTCTTCTGCAGGCAGGTGTTTCTGCACCTGCTGGGAAAGAGGGCTGGGAAGGATGGTTTGCATGTGGAAAACTTACTGCTGTAGCATCTCCATAAAACATCCACACAAATAAGAGAAGAATAAATAGAATTATACTATAATGGGGGAACAATGTCTCTCCCACACAATAAACTAGCTAGTATAAAACCTAGTGCCAGGTACAGTCTTCCCACTTTTTTGAGGTGTTGACTGGTGAGGTCCCATAGGCTGCCTCTAAACATTGTAGATTGTTGCCATTCCTCTTACTCTCCTAGACGTTAAGACCCTGTTGCTGAAGAAACCGCAAACATGAGCCAACGGACATGGAGAAATCAAGGTGATACGCACCTGGGAGCTTCATTTCTTCTAACGAGCTTTCACGATGCCGGGAGGGTCTATGCATACTACCAGAGAAAAAAAGTCTTCCCCAGCTGTGAATCCTGACAGCTACAACAACATCTATGGAATTTATGCGTGGTACCATTAATTTGGCCAAAAAACCCATTGCTGGTCATAGGCTCTCGGGAGAACCTAATATTACGAATCTGCTAAATGAACATAACATTAAACTACCCAGTAAGCTTTTACTTTTTACCCTAGATCAGAGTATCTCTTAACTAACCTCATCAAAGAAGCTTCTTTTTTGGTGATGGCAATTAATACAGAGACCCACAACTGATCAAAGTGTAGAGAATAAGAACTTTGTGCTCATCTTTAAATGGTATATCTAATCACACCCCTCCTTCAAGGCCCAGAGAGCACCATGGAAGAGGGGGTGGAGAGATTGTAAGAGACACCTAAGATCAACAAAACAACCGACAACAAATTCTAACAAGAACGAGGAGAAAGGGGAACCCTCGTTCACTGTCGGCCAGAATGCACACTAAGGCAGCCGCTCTGGCAATCACTATGGAAAACCCTCAAGAAACTAAAAACGAGTCTACCGTACGACCCAGCTATACCACTCCTGAGCATAAACCAAAGAACTAGATTCCTACTCCATAGACACTTGCTCGGCAACATTCATTGCCACCCTATTCACCATAGCTAGGAAAGGGAAACATGGAAATGTCCTTCAGACAACTGGATAGTGAAGATGTGGTGCATATACACACCGGTTACCATTCAGCTGTGAATACAAATGAAATAATGAAGTTTGCAGGTAAATGGTGGAACTTGAAAAGATCATAGTGAGTAAGGCAACCCAGACCCAGAAAGACCTTCTGCTTGCTCTCATCTAGTTCCTAGCTCCAGTCTCCAGATGTAATTCAGATATAATTCAGAGTAACTGCAGAGACCAGGAAACTATAAAGGGGCCATGACAGGCTTGAGAGAAGACATGAAAGGGAAAATGAGAAAAATAGGGAAGGGAAAAGAGGCCAATATAGGGACAAATAACACAAGATTGTCGGTAAAAACCTCAAGTAGTCATACTATTTTATATTTTCCTAAAATTATATACAATGCACAGAGTATATGCATATACACACATATATTAAATGAAGTTATGCCACTTGGGCTGAAAATGTTCCCTACAAAGGCCATAGGCTAACTAACAAAACCCCAGTTTCAGGTATGAAAAACTTTATTTGAATTTTTGGTCAAAATAGTTCCAAATGACTCCCAAACAATATAAGCTACTTCTGTTGCCTTTATGTAGGTGTAGATGTAATCATTGATTTAATTATTCTCATGGATTCATGGCAGAGGACAGTTTATTCTTTGCTAATTCAATTCCTGGTCCTAGAGGGTTTCAGCCTCCATACAATCTAATCTTAAGCCTAGACCTAGAAGGCTTCAGCCTCCGTACAATCTATCTGCGAACCTAAACCTAGAACGTTTCAGCCTCCAAGACTTACTACTGACTGGGTTCACTTTGACTAACTGTCTTCTGAACAACCTCTTTTTACTCTGATCTGTCCTGTGAACTCCAAACTATAAATCATAAACCATGCTTCTGACTCTCTGCTTTCTCTCTGCTTGTTCTGGACCAGCACTGCTCTTCTCAGCTTTTTCTGTCTGAGCTGTCTGTGAGTTGGCTGCACTCAAACTGCCTGACTAAATTAACTTTCCACTTCTTTCTCTGAGCTCTTCCTTCTGAATTGGGATTAAAGGCATGTGACACCACTTCTAAATTGGGATTAAAGGTGTGTACTAAATTGCCGTAACCACAGAAATTCTTTTTACCTATCGTTAGCACATACAGATGACAGTATTAGTCTGACTAACATTCCTTTTGCATTCCATCCAGATCACACAGGCCACTGAATGTGACCCCTTCATAAAGCCTTTGGATGTGATTCCTGTCCTAGCTATCACACAGGCCTTTCAATGTGATCCTTTGCTAGAGCACCCAGGCTGCTGGGTTAAAATATTAAATGTTCCTCTACACCTTTGATTGCTTCTCAATGGCTTAAGGGTTCCTACTGCTGTAGTCACCACAGAGAACTCTATGATTTGAGCTGGATCTAACCTGAAAGCCCTCTTTCTGTTGTCTAGTTTTCATAGTACCCAAAAATACTAAGAAAACTGCCCAGGGAGGGAAGCAATCAACAGTCCTATGGGACATTCCGATGTTAAGAAAAATAAAGCTATGAAATTCATAGGTAAATAGATGGAGCTGAGTGATGTTACCCAGACACAGAAAGAAAGGTGTCACATGTTTCCTCTTACTTTTGAACGTCAGCTGCGGGTCTTCTGATATTTGTGCTCCATTTTGCCTACCCATAGAAAGCAGGAATTTACTAAGGGGCCTGGGACAGGGTACAGACTTTCAAGGGAGGGGGTAAAGGGTTAAAAAAGAATAATGTAACAGGAAAGGCTAAATTTGGGTGGAGGCGTGGGAGAGAAGGACAGAGGAGAGAGTATGGGGAGGGATAACTAACACAAATTTGTGTTAATGGCTTTTGGAAAAGCCATATGGGAACTTACTCCTACAGAAGCCTCATACAGTATATACACACACATCTAAAGGATTTAAATGGAGTTTCCTATGATGCGGGGGGGGGGGGGCGATACCCCAGCTGGGTACCACAAGCTACCAAAGGAAAGCCTTAGTCATTGATAAAATTCTCTAAGAATTAATAAAAATATTGTTTGAAAAAAGGAAGACAGATTGCTCCCACATCATCCTCTTCAACAATATTTCAGTAAGATAGAAAATCAATTTAATGAGAAAAAATTAAAAAATTGATTGACTTTCATGAAAAAAATAGAATTGAATGACTCAGGGTAGTTATTAACTATTACTATTATGTTAGGGAAACTTGTGAGTCGTGAAACCTTTACAAGACTTGAAATGGAATCAAAAATTCATCAGAAACACACAAATCAGAACACCCTTTGTCATGTTAAATGACAACAAATTATTGCAGAAATAGTTTTTAAAATAACATATATAAATAATATTAAATGAATTTATGAAAATGTTTAGCTAGTTAGTTACAAAAACAAAAGAGTGTCATTTGAGACAACGAAGACACTGTATAGATTATAAAATCAGATGAAATCTAATTAACCAGAACAGCTGTAGCTCTGACAATGGCCAGGAGTTCATTCATAGAGTATAATTAGCCAGCACTAACTAGCCACAGCTAAATTTCATTCCTGGCTCTTTTATTAAACGGAAAATGCAAACAACCTTTCCCTTGCGCCAAGGAAGTGCTTATAAAGAAGACTTGAATTCTGGGAAATAATTCTGCCAGCATTAGCCAGTGTTTACTGTCCTTCCAGGCATGTTGACATTTTAGAAATTAGAGCCAAGCATAAAAGCTATGTTCTAGTACTAAATGTCCATTTTCTACACATGCTTGTAATCTGCTGACATTTGGGGAGAAAACCATCTGCCCTGATATAAAGTCAAGGGAGTGTCCCTGAGGGGAACTGACTAAATCAGCCCTGACCCCTCAGAGACAGCTGGTTTCAGGACGTCTGTGCAGTGTGACCAGTTTAAGCACAAGGTAATGGGAAGGGAAAGGAAAAACCAACTATGCATACCAAATGACATACACCTCTACGTAAAATTATAAATAATGTTTGAGAATTTTATATAATATATTCTGATCATACTCACCCCGACTCCTTTCCTCATCTCCTCTCAAATCCATCCCCAACTCTTTATCCTCACCAATTTCGTGTTCTTCTTTTATTAAAAACATTAACGGGTTCCAAGTTGTGTTGTCCATGTGCCTCTGGGTGTGGGGCCATTCACTGTACTGTGGCTCTCCTACCAGGAGCCAAATCCCCAAAGAATATCGGCTGTTTCTTACCTAAAGCCATCAACTATCCATTTATCTTCTATCCGTCTGTCTGTCAGTTTCTGATCCACTGAAGACAATGACTGGGATGGCTTAGCTGTGCCTGCTAACCCTTGCAGGCTCCTCAGCCCTGGCAACCTACACATTGGTTGGCAGGGTCCCAATGCCAGGCTGGCCTCATGAGCAGCCACTCGAGTCCAGAGTTGTAGCTGGTTTCCCACCCCTTTAAATCTCCTATATACCAACTACTCAAAAGCATTAAGTAACGAATGAAACAGCATTTTATTATAAGGTGTATATGAAAAAGCAGGATGTTACATACATGGTAGAAAACTGCACGAGAGGAACATTTTTCGTAATATATCTACCTCATGCCTGAAACTTATTCAAATCAAATTCACATTGTGATGTGGACTTTACACCCAATCAGAAGGCAGTTGTCTTATAAATCACATGTTCTGTAGTGAGGTTCATTCAGTGGAACCTTAAAATCGGAAGGCGCTGGGTCTGCCCCCGTTTTCCTTTTGTTATTTCTCACTGGGGTCGCAGCTGCCATCATTTGCACTTCAGTAGACTTTCCATGTTTGTCACGTGCATCTCTGCATCTCATGGGTTTCTGAGCGATTCTTCACTACTAAGCATCTTCACAACAGGTTCTGTCGTCAGGCCTGGGTCATTTGAAGTTTCGTCTGGTATGTCTTTTTACCAGTCATGATAGAGGAGAATAGATCTCACTGGCAGGCTCCGTAATTTACAAAGCAACACACTCCTCTTGTTTGCCCAATTTTAGTCCAGCTCGAGGTAGATCAGAGTTTCCTAAATCTCCCTATGAAAATTGTTGCTTCTCATGGATCCATTATCATTTTTTTTTTACCCATTCTGTTTCTCAGTGATTTTTTTTTTTACACCAAGAGTAGAGCAGGCCCAATGTCCAAAGCAAAATCTACCCATATCATACTCAGCTCCCAGGGCTGCAATGGGCAGTGCAGTGTGAGCTCCCCGGCTGTATGCAAGGTGTCTGCAGTGGCCTGTCACTGTGCTGGCTTGTTTTATGTCAACTTGACACAAGTGAAAGTCATCAAAGAGGAGGGAACTTTGATTAAGAAGATGCCTTCAGCCCGGGCAGTGCACGCCTTTAATCCCAACACTTGGAAGGCAGAGGCAGGCAGATCTCTGTAAGTTTGAGGCCAGCCAGGTCTATGGAGTGAATTCCAGGACAGCCAGAGTTACAACAGAGAAACCCTGTCTCGAAAAAAAGCAAGGAAGAGGAGGAGGAGGAGGAGGAGGAGGAGGAGGAGGAGGAGAGGAGGAGAAGCCAGCCCACTGTGGGTGGTGCTATGCCTGGGCTGATGGTCCTGCATGTAAATTGACTTTTGCAATTGACACATGTAACTGTTTATGTGAACTTGTGTGGTTTAATTAAAAGACATGTCTTATTTCCACAGAACTGCTCTACATTATGCATCCTGTTACGGAAATGAAGAAATAGTAAAGATTTTAATGGAAAACAATTGTGAAATCAATGTGCTTGACAATCAGAAGATAACACCATTGATAAAGGTAGATCAAGTTCATAAATTTCAGCTGAGGTGGATTTAATGGAAATGCTTAGAAGGAAAATGGATTTACCACATTTAAATATAACTAATTAGGGCCTGGAGAGATGGTTCAGGGTTTAAAAGCACCAGTTGCTGTTCCCAGAATCTGATTCCCAGCATTCACCTGGTAGCTCACCACTGTCTGTAATTCCAGTCCCAGAGTATCTGCTGCCCTCTTCTGGTCCCTGAGGGCACTGCACACAAATGATGCACAGACATACAAACAGGCAAAACACCCACCCCCCCCACACACACAAAATAAATTAATTTATAAGCACGTAACTAGTCGGTGAAAAGTATGGAATGCTACCTTTAATTCCTAGAGCTGACAATGTGTTTTTTGATGTAATACCAACAGGCAGTACAAATGGTGAAGAAATCATTGTGTCTTTACTCCTTGAACATGGGGCTGACCCAAATACCGGTGATGTAAATGGCAACACATCTTTGCATTACGCAGTTTCTGTGGGCAAAGCATCAATCGCTGCCGCTCTTCTTCACTGTGAAGCTAACATCGAGGAGAAGACAGGTAAAGCTCGCATGACATGAATTTCCAGATACTTCACAAATGCATACTTGAAAAGTGACATTAGCCAGGCAAATGTTACACACCATCAATCTCAGCATTTTGGAGGCAGAGGCAAGACAGTGTCTGAGAGTTCATGGCCAGCCTGGTCCACACGCGAGTTCCAGGCCAGTCAGGGATACACAGTAAAGCCCTTTCTCAAAAAAGAAAAACGTGACGGATGATAGTTGATTTTCCATATTTAGAATCTCAGTCGTTCTCTGACTGAAACATCTTAAACTACCTTAGTATTCATTTGAATGTTGATATTTTGTCTAAGGATGGAGGCTTGTGTCTACTTCCCCTCTCCATGCAGGGAACCCGTCTGGCTCAGACCTGTGCACACCTGCGCATGCTGCCACAGTCTCTGTGAGTCGTGTGTGCATCAGGCCTGTTGTGTGTATCAGGCCTTGTTCCCTCCGTGTTCCCCACCCGCACTGACGCTTATAGCCTTCCTGTTTCCTCTTCTACAGAGTTCCCTGAGCCGGAGCAGAGGAATTTGTGGAGTCCCAAACGTAGAGATCAATTTTAGGAAAACCCTATTGACGTAGATGACTAGGTGGTAATTTCGAGAAAAGCCAGAGGGAGTGTCAAGCAGCCTACTTAAATAACAGCCCAAACTCTGCTCTCCAATCTATAAAGCATTATTTGGAAATGCAAGATACATTACTTTGCATTCTAAATAATGAAATCAAGTTGCATTTTGAATTTACCATTGCATGTTCTGCCTCTACTCAGATAAATGCAGCTTTCAGTAAGGGACTGTCTCTGTCTCCTTCATTCTCTGGCCAAATTTCCAAATGATGAAGGGAGCTGGTTGTGTATATGGGAGAAGAGATGGAGGCTCTGGTGTCTATTTCTTTAACTGGAAACTACAGTTGCACATCACAGTGAACTGGGCTGTGTTTTGAAATGTGTAAGTATAGGCTTCACTGAAGATGAGTTTGATGCAATAAAACTAATAAGGCCTAGAAACGAATCCTTAAACTAACTTCATGGTTGCGATACAACACCTGGATGAGATATGATTCTGTTGATTCTCTAAAGCTTAAGGTGTCTCTAGGAGGGCTGGAGTCCGATTAGGATTTGCCCCCTTCCTTTCGAAGGAATACTCCTTTTGAATACTACTCCAGCCACCCTCTTCCCCCTCCCCCAGACTGAGAAGTTGGAAACAACATTAATTATGGTGTGGACCATAAACTGCCCACCACAAGCCAGAGGACATTTACAAATGCCTTCTGTGTAATTTTTTTTTTTTTAATATGAGGAGGACTTTTTAAAAGATTTCTGACTCCTTGCTATCCTTCAGGTCATCAGATCAAAAAATGAATGGCAAGCACGGTTTTTAAACGAGAATAACAACAGCATGAATTTTGTCAGTTGAAGCTATGTGGTATAAGACCTGAGTCTGTCTGGTTTACGGAGCCCTAGTATTGCTAGACTGGCCATTGTAAACACTGAAAACCACAAAATAAGAGAATCTTTTCACTCTCTTAGTCCGCTCATTCCTGTGTAATTATTCTTTTACTATCTGGAAAGAATTAAATGAGAATGGTGTATCCACTACCAAGGGCTGGAGAGATGGCTCAGTGGTTAAGAACACAGGCTGCTCTTCCGACCAGGTTCGGATTCCATCATCCACATCAGGCAGCTTCCAACTGCCTGTAACTCCAGCTCCAGGGGACCTACTGTCTCCTATGTGGCTTGTGCTAGAGGAACCCCACAACACATGCATAAATATTAAACCTGAAGATAAACAAGTGTCAGAAAAAAATCTTGATAGAATATTATGGCCTTCTTAGGCTTTGAGAAATGCGTTAGCTACTTCTCTTTAAGAGCCTCCGAGAAGCAACTCATGGGAGGAATGATTTAGTCTGTGTTTCAGCGGATACAGGTTTGTCCAAGGTGGTGAGCACCGGAGGGTATCTTCCTTACATCTCTGGTATCAGCTCTCGTAACCACTAGTCAGGGTCCGTGTCCAGCAGCACTGCCAGCGCGAGGCCGTGTTCCAGTACGCGAGCCTGCATTGACATTTCACATTCAAACATGATGGTAAAGAATGATAATTTTTACCATAATATTTACTTTGTACACACACACTGAGAAATGCACAAATCTGTTGGATTTTTGTTGTTTTTTTTTTTTTTTGAGACAGGGTCTCTCTGTATAATCCTGGCTGTCCCAGAACTCCATATGTGGACCAGGCTGGCCTCCAACTCACAGAGATCCTTCGACCTCTGCTTCATGAGAGCTGAGATTGAAGGTGTGCACCACCCCACCACGATTATAAAGCATTTCTATATCCTGTATACAATACAATCTACACATATTCTTTGTTCCCCTAGAGAGTACATAGTTTAACCCCAGAAAACTGTGTCAGATACCTGAACTCTAACCAGCTCTTAGAGAATCAAATGCAGTCTCCTGTGAGCCAGTTTGATGGATTGGTGCCTATGCAAAGGGCACTTGCATTTATCTAATATCAAATGGTGCTCTAGTTGGGTAGCATCCTACTTCAGTATTTTTTATGTCTACTGCATCGTTAATATGTGTTTGAGTCTACACATTGTGTTTTATAAAGATTTGGGATTTTATAGGTTATATCAGTTAACACGGCATTTAAAAAGTTTCTCTTAAAATGATTTATTTTTAATCATATGACTAAGTATGATTCTGAGTCCATGTAAGTGCAACAGCTGAGAAGCTCAGAAGGTATTGGCTCCTCTGGAGTTGGAGTTACCATTCTAAAGCACCTGACATGGATGCTGGGAACAGAACTCCCTTTGCAAGAGGAATACATGCTCTTGCCCACTCTGCCGTCTCTCCGGTCCCTTACAACTAGTTCTTGACCTGAGGATGTGGTTCACAGGATGAGTACTTGCTTGACATCCACAAGACAATGGGTTCAAATATTTATCACCTTAAAAACTTTTTTCTTTATTTGAAATATAAATGATAGAAATCTTATTGGAAAACGCTGTAAGATTTACTAGGTTAATCCCAGTCGTGGTCAGAGAGGTTGTGCGGATTGTATACAACATTCAGTCTTTTTCTTGAGCATTGTGCCTTAGTCACTCATTAATCATTGTACGTATCAAAAATAATAAAATATCGATAAGCCTTAAAGTGTTCATTGATAATGCATTGTCTTCTTTATTTCTGCTTTATATTTCATCTAAAAGAAAAGAAATTATACAGAAGCAAAAGTGGTCCCAGGAGTCAGGAGGCTCATTCAGGAGTCTCATGCTTTCCAGCCTGGGCTACATCATAAGACTAATACCGCACTCTTAAGAACAGTAATTGTTGGTGTAGATCAATTATCATCAGAGAGACTGAATTCGTGTATTGGGCTATCTAATGGTTAAGATAATCTTCTTTCATCTTGTAATAGGCCAAACCTATTGAGAGACAAGCAATCAAAGTTGCTTTGAGGTCTAACTCATTTAAGTGGAGTCTGTTCCCTTGGTGAGACATTTGGAACCAGAGCCTGACAGTATCCGGCACGACAGATGGAATCCACAATCCTCCTTGACTATAAGTTACCTGAAAGCTGTCTGCATTGTGCACCTAAAATCATCCCCTTGCCGGCAAATGTCTACCTCATTAGAGCATTGCTAAAGCGGAATTAAGTGAAATTAAGCAGTCTTTTAAAATACTAAACGAAACCTACCATTTTGTCGTATCTTTTAAACAGAAAGTCATGGAGTCGCACATTTAGAATGATAGAATGCAGACCGAAATCTTGCTCTAGACAGGACACGTAGTTCATTTGACAAAACACTGAAAAGCCTTTGCTACTCGTCATCTGGTTCTGGAGCTGAGGAGGCAAAGCTACATCTCCTCCCTGACTTCAAGGTTTTGCTCCAGATGAGAGCAACTACAAGACTCCAAAATATCACGTGACGAATGCTCTGAAGGGAGCAAAGGTTCATGGAACCAGTGACATCTCAAGGGAGTTTTGGGGAGAACAGGGTGTCTGCGACTTTTGTGGGCAAGGGAGAAGGAATACAAGCAGAAGGAGCATGGTGAACTGAGAACAGAATGGGGTTGATCTATGGTGGCTCACACACACGCATGTTTATAGAGCCATCTAAAGGGTTTCCAGCTCATCTTGGGAGGCTTATTAATTATAAATTGATTTCCTAACAGGATGGCTTCACTCCTCTGTTACTGGCCCTCAGAGAAAACCAACTGCTAATGGCAGAATTTTTAATAAGAAGGGGAGCGAATATACACGTGTCTGATAATCAGCAAAGGTATCCTTTGAGTTTTAAAAAGCGTTAGTGGTATACCAGAATGGAAACAGTCACTCAATCAGCAACATTAACTTGCCACGAAGAATAACATTAACTTTGGTGATACACTGAAAATACCAATACAAACGTCCGCTATAAAACACTTCTTTGAAATGAGCAGCACGAACAACCATATGATGGTAGGGCCCATATTGCCTTGAAAACTTGGTTGGTGTTTCTCTTAAAATATGATTTTCTTGGTCACATATCCTTTATCACCTAAAGAGCTTTATATTATTTTTTTTTTCTGCTTAAGGTATAGGCTTTTAGCTTTATTATTGATTCACAGTGAAATTCGTATTTTAATTTTTTTATTACATTTTATTTTGTGAGGTGCTGGTGGTGGTTGTGGTGTGTGGATGGGGGGGTGTGTGCTCACCCTTGGCACATAAGCCAGAATCAGAGGAAACCTTGCCTGTGTCAGCTCTCCTCTCCCACTATGTGGCTCTCAGTGACCACACGTAGGTCCTCAGACTTGGCAGCAAGTGCCTTTACCGACTGAGACATCCTGCTGCCCTCCCCCATGAAATTCTTTACGGCTTAATAGCTGTTTCCTCCTCTCATTGTATGTGCCTTTATTGTAAATGCCACCTTGAGCATGAATAGAAGATGAAAGCCATAGAATTTTTTTGGATGTCTCTTTGTTTTAAATTGCTTCCTAAAAAGAATATTGATGTTAGGTTATACCCGAATGGTAGTAGTACTCAGTACTGGTAGTTTTATTCTTTATTCTCCATAATTTTTTTTTTTAGCGATTGTATGACAATTATCATGCTTTAGGTAAATGACATGAGCACAAAATTTGACCCCCAAAAAACATTAAATTAGGAATTGTACTGTATGAAGTTCCAGTGTGACAGAAAGCACCACTTTGCTTTCATTTTTTTAGCTTTGGAGATAATTTTAAAAGTTGAGCACTTAAACTTCCAAGATGTTCTCATGTCTCTTAGTAAGTGGTCGTGTATAAACAGGCAAGACATTAAACTGTAAAACATACTCCGTTTTCTGTAGGGAGACGCTTAGTCAAGAAGCCTTTTGTTCTGGGCAGCCTTCCTTATGGTTACATGCCACTTGGAAGGGCTATTTAAGAGAACGTGTCAGTTGGAAAAGTCAGAGTTAGTGGCAGAGGATGTGGATGGAAAAGCATGTTAGAGACAGTTAATGGGATAGAAGATTTTAGAAGTTAGTCCAGTTCTCCAGGTTTAGAGAGATTAAGACAACCAGAAAGGGCTGTAAAGAATTCTTCCTTAATGAATTCTTCCTTTCTTTCTTTTTCTAACCTTTTAGAGCTAAAAGGGTTTTTTTTTTTTTTTTTGTAGTTGTTTTGTTTTATTTTATGTTACAAGTTGTGGGTTTGTCTCAGTAACAAACAACAGCCAGCAGGAAGAGGAACTGGGGGTAGGGGTGGAGTGGGTGTGGGTGTTCTGTTAGAGTGAAAAAGTAACTGTTACAGTTGGCCCCCAAACAACCCAGATCTAAGTGTCAGGAAACAGCTACATTTTAAGAAAATATTTTAAGAATCCATTTACAGTTACCCATTTAGTCATTTTATTAGAATACTGAATGGGGCATTATCACTGTGTCTTTTCAGAACATCATTAATGTATGCGGTCAAATTCGACTCAAAACGTGTTGGTGATCTTCTGCTTAAGCTTGGCATTGATATATTTTTAAAAGGTTCCTTCAGTTGGAATGCACTGAGATATGAAATTGAAGGACGTCGTAAAGTGCAAGTGTTTACATTAAAATGCCAGATAGTATTAAATTTAGGTTCAAAATAATTATAGTATTGTCTTTTATACTGGAGGTTCCATTGCTTAGACAAAGTGTTTTTAAATGACAGCGTGCTAGTGCACTTCATCTCCACTGTCATCAAGGGAGAGGGTAGGTGAGTTATGAGTGCAAGAGATCTTATCTCAGGACTAGTCCTTGGTGATGGCGATCTGCCCCAGGGCCTCGCATACACTTACCACTGAGTTGCATTCCCAGCTCCTGTCTGAGCTGTAGCAAGGTCTTTGGGATCTCACTGTATTTCATTTCACTCCAGGTATAGCCCCTGTGCACGAGTGATAAACAGTGTTACATTTTTTTATATTCCTAATTATCTGTGTGAGTCTCAAGATGTCCAGTTTGGCCGAAAATCTCGTCATACCCTGAAAGCTGTCTTCTACATGCTACCCCTTGGATGTTCAAGAACCTGAGCGGTCCCTTAAGCCCAACGATGTCCCTTGTGGGAGAGAAGAGGAGAAAACCCAGCTGTGCTTTTTCCCCCTGTGCCCTCTACTGTTGTAGTGCTATCAAAACAGATTTTTCAGTCTAGTACTGATTAAACTTTACTTTAGGTTTGCCAACTGGTTCTGATCTCTGAGTCTTTATCAGAATATTCCCGAAAGCCTTGAAAGCATAAAGCATATGCCCGCTTCTTAAATTTTCAAAATTTCATACATGAGTACACTGTATTGACGTCATTCCCACAACTAGCTACTCCACTTCCTCCTGTGTTCCCCTCAAATTCGCCACCTTTGCTATGATTATTATTGCTGCACACGTGTGTAGATCACCTACTGAGTTCAACTAGTGTTGCCCTTTTGTATATGCATTTAGCACTGACCACTTGGGATTGAGAAACCTATCAGGAGTTTGTCCCTGGAGAAAACTTATTTTCCCTCCCTCAATAGCTACTGATTCCCTGAAGTTATCTATCCAGGGGTGGGGCCTAGTGCAGTATTTCCATATCTGTATTAGGATGTTGGTTGGTATGGTCTTGTATAGGCAACCACATTATTGAGAATTGATGGATATAGCATTTTATATATTTTTTTAATTCAAACAGAAGTCCAAGCATGATAAGGCTACGTTCTGAGAGCCAAGGCTCCTAGATTTGTCTACATACATATTGTTATGAGACTAATCCTTACTATCTCTTCAAAACCTTATTGCCCCCCTCAATCTTAGCCTAGAAGACAATCATGGTAAAGTCTCCTTTGAGGATTTTATCCTATCTGTGATCAAATATGGGTTGTGATCACTCTAAATTATCATGCGCATCAAAACATTGTTATATGAAGCTTTCTTTCTTCTTTTGGGACTGAGTTTGTACTCAGGGCTCCTTTGCACACTTTATCACTACTATCGGTGTTGGATATCTTATATCACCTTTATCAGGGAAGGAGGCAACTTTTAATTGGTCAATAAAGTGATTTTTATTTATATTAATAAAAATGTCTCAAGCTACTTCAGATATGTCTATAATATTTAGAGATATTCCAATATTGCCTTCCAAGGAAGTCATTAATCAGAACTCTCTAAATTGAAATTAGATTGTCTTTGTTTAAGATAATTATAATTTGGTTAAGTTTTCCTGGTCCAGCAGCTCTCTACTTGTTGGTTGTGACCTCTTTGGAGATTGAAGAACTCTTCCACAGGCGTCTCCTAAGACCATCTGCATATCAGATATTTACATTACGATTCATAACAGTGGCAAAATTACAGTTAATGAAGTAGACACAAAAATAATTTTATGGTTGAGG
Organism: Cricetomys ansorgei; assembly: GCA_026225945.1. Taxonomy (NCBI): domain Eukaryota; kingdom Metazoa; phylum Chordata; class Mammalia; order Rodentia; family Nesomyidae; genus Cricetomys; species Cricetomys ansorgei. Next base: position 2,024,705 of record JAMJFZ010000451.1, on the reverse strand, counting down.
GTCACTACAACATGAGGAACTGTATTAAAGGGTCACAGCATTAGGAAGGTTGAGAATCACTTTCCTAGTCAGTTAGAGATAAGAATCAGGGTTAAGCATCATTGTGACAAAGATCTATGAGATCAGACTTTGATTGGCTAGAGGAGGAACAGAGATAGGCCAACCCACGTCTTGGAATTTATTCTTTTTCTCATTTTGGGTTGATTAGTGCAATAATAGTAAGTAATTATTTTATATAATTTAACGAATTTGTTTAGAACTATAAGCTACAGAGAATAGTACAGCAAATGGCCAAATTTAGGGATTAACATTTTCTGGTACTTGGAATATATCAATTATAGATCCAGATGTGAAGTACTCATTGGGTTTTATTTGGGATTCTAAAACAGTTCAGCATTAAGAAGCAAATTATATATTGTTCTATTTCTTGTGCATATTTTTATGTTGTTAAATAATCATCCCAACATTGTGAGCTAAAGCAGCAAAGAACTTATCTGTAGAGGCTTAAGTTCTACTTAAGTTTCATTCTGCTGCTATGACAGGTGCCATGACCAAAGCAACTTAGGGGAGAAAAGGATTTGCTTGACTTGTACTTGCAGGTCACAGTTCATGACTGGGGAAAGTCATGACAGGTACTCAGACAGGAACTTGAAGCATCCACTCCTGAAGAATGCTTTTTGCTGGCCCTCTCCCAGGCTTATGTCTAGCTGCCTTTCTTATATAGCCCAGGACTACCTGCTTAGGAATGGTACTACCCACTGTGGACAGGAGCCTCCTAACAATCAAGACACTGCCCCAACGATATACTCACAGGCTGATCTGATGAAGATAGTTACTAAACTGGAACTCTTTTGAGGTAGTTCTAGGCAATGTCCGGTTGACAGTTAAATGCTGTCGTAAGGGAAATTCCTGTCTAAGAATCAGCAGGTCTTAAAGACACAGAACTACCAGTCAGATCATTCCGTCATGTCACATTTACCTAGTGTCTGTGTGAGCCGGTTGCATTTCATTCCATTCATCATTTCCCTTCATTGTTTCATTCTACATTTACGAGCTCAATAGAAACATTTTAGAGCTTTTGAGTTTGAAGTATATGTTACCAAGTTTGGATAATAATTCTGACATTGTCTGAAATATGCTTAAGAATTTCATATATCTTATAAGTGTTTTTCTTATCAGCACTAAACTAATTTTATGCACTACCTTATTTTACATGGCAGTGCCCGTGCTATTTTGGAGCATCAAGATTTAATAATTAAAAATATCCAAATGTCCAGTCGAGGTAAGATTTCTGATAATAAATTACTATTAGTAGCCCTATCTTATATAATAAAGGCTGTGGTAGGAAAATGTTTGGCTGGTAGCCTATGATGCTTATGGGGCTCTTGTTGCCTTATTATGGAGTACCTTTTTTTCTTTCTCATTTTGTTTTTTATTTTTCAAGACAGGATGTCTCTGTTGTAACTCCGGCTCTCCTGGAACTCATTCTGTAGACCAGGCTGGCCTCAAACTCAGAGATCTGCCTGCCTCTGCCTCCTGAGTGCTGGGATTAAAGGCGTGCACCGTCACCTCTAGGCAAAGGGTAACTCTTTAAAAAATCCTTTTTTACATGTGTGTATGTATATATTTAGGAATCTTTTACAGTAGTAGGTTTCTGTATGATTTTTATAAATGAAAAGCCTAGTGCCAGGAATGGGTTACCTTTCCTGTAATTGTTAGCCAATGAGGACTCATAGTCCCCTAAATGTTACAGGTCAGTGCCCTTGATTGCTCCCCAGAACTTGGCAGTAAGACTCTAATGCTGAAGACGCAACATACTTGAATCATAGAACACAGAGAAATCAAGCTGTTACTGACTGGAAGTTTCATCTGTGCAGGCTAACTTTCACAGTGATAGAGAGTGCTGTGCATACCAGAGAAGAAAAGTAATCGCCAATCTCACACAGGTGTGAACCCTGCCAACTATAGCAATGAGCAGCCTAGAAAGACATGTCCACTGATTCAATAGTGGCACAGATGTCAGAGCAGTAACCAACAGCTTTTTGATTGAATTTAAATACATTGTACAATTTGAAACCAATATCTGGGACCAATCAGGGTCAAGAACCTATGGGGAGACAGATCGTCGTCCCTAGGAAAAAAAGTACTATAAAAACTACTACTATCATTCTGCTAAATGGTTACAGTGTTAACCAACTCCTAATGGCTATATTCATAGATTAGTGTATGTATCAATCCTCACGAGAAACTTTTTTGTTGTGGCAGACAGTAATAAACATAGATACCCATAATTGGTCAAGGTAAAAAGAATAAGAGATTGCAGAACGTTCAAGCCTAAACAGGACATGTATACCAATCTCCCTCCTCCCAAGGATTAGGGATCATTATGGAAAAGATGATTAAAAGAATGTGTAAAAAGCCAGGTGGTGGTGGCGCAGGCCTTTAACCCCAGCACTCAGGAAGCAGAGGCAGGAGGATCTCTGTGAGTTCAAGGCCAGCCTGGTCTACAGAGTGAGTTCCAGGACAGCCAGAGTTACAACAGAGAAACTCTGTCTCAAAAAACAGAGAGAGAGAGAGACAGAGAGACAGAGAGAGACAGAGAGAGATAGAGAGAGAGAGAGACAGAGAGACAGAGAGAGACAGAGAGAGATAGAGAGAGAGACAGAGAGCGCCAGAGGCAGTAGTTAGCCAAAGGCAGTGGAAAACTACAAGGCTCTTGCCTTGGGAAGATTACAGCAGGGAAATTACTCATATGAATTCACAGTGGTTAAGGTATCATGCACAAGACCTGTACAAGTTCAAGAGAGACAAAATTCAAAAGAGGTTGACAATCTCGGGACCACGCTTTTCTAAACTCTCTCCATGGTCTGTCATATGATCCTTGACACAGCAGTAACATTAGAGTGTGGGGACTATAGGTGAACCATAATGACACTGTCCGTTGAGGGTGAATGTGAATCTGGTCTATACATGGCTCATTTATCTCTTTATATTATTGTTTATGGTGCTGAAATTTGTACTGAGAGTTTCCCATGCTCCAAGAAAGTCCTCAGCTGCTTATTCATAATCACTGCCTGTCATGTTTCTCTCTGTGTTATGCATGTGTGTGTGGCTGTACTGAGCCATGTGGACATGTGTAGAGGTTGGAGGACCTTGTTATATCTTTTCCCACTGCTCTCAACTTTATTCATGGTTTCTGAGATAGCATCTCTCACTGAACCTGGCGATCACTCTTTGGCAGGACCATCTTGTCTGTCAGCCACCAGTGTCTGAGTGTCTCTGCCGTTTCATCTTTCATATAGATGCTGGGAATTAAATTTAGAACCCCATACTTGCAAAGGAAGCACTCTCGCCCCCCAAAAAAATCTTCCCAGTCCTATGTCTATATCTATCTGAATTCTTTTGGAGAACAAATGTTAGACTCTTGAGGCCCCATCTATGAGCTGACGTTTCTCTGCTCATGAGAAATGTCAATATCTTTCACCATGTATTATCTTTCATTTTTGCAGTTTTATATAAATTAAAAGTACTTTTTCTTGCACTAGGGAAAACTTTGTTACATCTCAAATGAACATAAAATTATACACACACTTGTTATACAAACATTTATGTTATATATACATGCATATATGTACACACATATGATATTTTATATTGGATATTCTTTCATCTCTAGAAACTTACTCCAAATTAACTCCTCAGTGCTTGGTTTTAAGTTTCTCTCTGAAGCACAACGCCCACAGAGTTTTCTATGACAAAGACTTTTGATTAAAAATATAGTTTATGTTGTAAATTACAGAATTTCATTCCCCTGCATTTATTCAACAAGTAGGAAAGAATAGCAAGCATTCTTATTCCATCAGTTGATCCTAAGTAGCATAATTAATGCCCTCTGTAGAAAGTTTTGTGTTACATTTTTAAACTTTTTTATAGTTTAATATTCTTACATTTTTCTTTGATAGTGCTTGGTTCAGAAGACTTCTCTTTCTACAGGTAGGAGGTGTAGAGTTTCTATAGATGAAATGCATAAAAATATTATGTGTAGAACAGTCTACTCTATGCTAAATTTCATAGTAATACTTTCCAAAGCATTAGTAAAATTACAGTTGTTTTCTAATTATGTGCCACCATCCGATGTAGGGGGACTTTGCCAAGACGTTTTTTGTACTATGCAGGCTTCCTTATGGTTACATGCCACTTGGTCTTCTGGGAACAGTTCAGAAATCCTATTTAAGAGAGTGCTGCCATTTGGAATTGGCAGTTAGTTGCAGAGGACAATGATGGGAAGGCAGACAGGAACTAGGCTCAGATAAAGGAGTCGCTGGGAAGGAAGACGGCCACCAGGCAGAGACGAGGGACAGTTAACGGGATAGAAGGCTTTAGAAGTTAGTCGATTTCTCCAGGTTTAGACTGATAAAGACAGCCAGAAGGAACTATAAAGATTTCTTCCTTTCTCTTCGCTTCTTAACTTTTTAGAGCTAGAGGGTATTGAAAGGCTCCAAGTTAAGAATCTGTCTCAGTAGCAGTTGGGGCAGGAGAACTGGGAGGCGGAGTTCAGCTAGGAGTGAAAAAGTAACAGTTACAATTGGCTCCAAACAAATAAGGCTTCAGAGCTAGGATACGACGTCAGAAGTCAGTTACAATCCATAATCTGAACAGTTGGAATAATGGTTAATGGAGTAACAGTTCATTAATAGTTTGAGTAATACGTTCCATGTCTAAGAAGTAGCCGGTCCATGATTTGAAAGTCAGCTTTCCTGGCTCCCGGTGCATGATTTTGCTCCTTTGCAGACATTGAGAGGGTCCAACGTATAACTGGGCCCAAGATACAGTTGCACAACGGTTCAATTCAGAAAGTCAGCTATAGATGCATATGATTTCCGCTTTCAACTTTACTAAGAAACCCAACTACTGTACCACAGTTTGTCCTGATACTTTTGATAACTTCAATGTTACCCGATAAATAGTACTACCATCGTAGTTTTAGGGCAAACCTCACTTAAGTATGACAATATACTAAGTCTTGCCTAAGCAAGATGAGGTAAGTCCTGGAGGTGATTTATTTTCCTAGAATTAAAGCATAAGAGCATGAAACCATGTTGATTTACTACTATGCCCATTATTTGTTCAGAGGGTGTACAGTTATCTCCCCATGTACTTAATACTGTTTGTCTCTTCAAGTTAATACCTCAGCCTAGTGTCTAGTTACAGGACACTTTTCCTTTTATTCTTTTTTCTTCTATGACTTGCTATTTTTTACTGTACATTTTACCGTCCTTTCTGTTTCTATTCTTGTATTTTTTCCAATTTCTGTTAGTCATATATTCATTTTAGTTGGTAAAGAGACAAAAACAGACAAAAACGGAGGGATGTGGGTTTTTTTTTAATTTAAAGAATCCTTGGCAACTAAGATATGAAATGCTAACACCTTGAGCAAATGGTTATTCCAATGGCAAACCTGAAGCTCAAAGGGATAAACTGTGTTCTATGGATGTAGGCAGTGGCCAAAATAAAATTATTTTCATTAAATAAAAGGTCCTCTTCCTTGTCCGTCAGTATGTAGATGGATATTTTAATAACAGAGGAGGGAGTGAGTCTGGTGATATGAAAGGAGGAGGAGGAATGACATTAACAGTGAGTCCAGGACAGAGATGAGCTTCACAGGGGACGGGTAATCTGTAAAGGAACAGCAAGGGGATGAGTGGGAATAAAGGTCTTAGAGATCGAAGTATTGAGCTTTGGGGCAATTTTTAGAAAGGCAATGCAGAAATAAAAACCACAGGGTTCTTAAAATTATCTTAAATTATCAAAATATATATTAAAATAGGGTTCAGAGTAGTCTCGACGAATGTCACATTTTGTGTTTAATTGTAGGAACTAGCAAAGCCTACTGCTGAGAAATTTACGAATCAATTGAGCCACTGGGAAGAGTCTTCATAGCAGACAGGAATGTGCCGTTTATGTCACCATAATTTTTACAGCTCCCCAAGTACAAAGAACTGGAAATTTGCCCAATGAAATACATGCGTGTCCCAGGACAGGTGCTCCTTCCTTCCTCGTTTCCCAAGTCACTTTTGTCCTTCTGAGACAGGATTGGCTGGCAAAGGAGTCACGTCAGTCAGCATCCGGGAGGTAGTCCGCAGCATCCCTAACCCGGGGCGGTGGCCGACACCTCATTTAGTTTATTTGCTGACATAGCAGACGGCTGCTGCCGCCCTTGGTTTGAATCTGTGCTTTCTTTAGAAATCTTCGCTTCCCTCGGGGGTGTACGTGTGTGAGTTCCCATGAGTGTGTGTGTGCACGCAGATGTCCTTGACATGTATGTGCGTGCTCCTGGAGGCCAGAGGCTTATAGTCGCCCTCAATTGATATGCCCCTTAGTTTTGAGTCAAGGTTTCTCACTGAACATGAGGTTCAGTAGGCTGGCCAGCTAGTGAGCCCTGCGGATCTGCCCGTCTCTTCCTCCCTGGTGCTGCAGTTACCAATTATTTTTAATGTGGATGTTAAGAGCCCAAAAAGCCTCTCCCTTGGACACCAAGCGCTTCACCAGCTGAGCCGACTCCTGAGCACCCCTAGACGGACTATGGAAAGTGCATGAAGATTCAAGCAGCTAACTTTAGCACATTTTAAAACAACTTCTCTTACCCTTTTTGTTTTCCGTTTTGCTTAACAGAACTCTCACTGAGTCTAGTTCAGGAGTTTACCGTATTTACACCACGCAAGGATAAACGTAATAGCCGTATCAAGGTAAGTCGGCCTTTGTGAAATTGCTTACTGTGCTGAAACTTGTTTTGTGTAATGTTGGCTCTTAAAATTTAGGAGGGGCCTATCACTGTTTTATTTGAAAGTTGGGCTGATATGGTTTATATATTATATATAGTTACTTATATAAGTTATATATAAATATTATATACAGTATGTAACTATCGTTGCTGTAATGAGTAACAAATGAAAAATAAATATTTTGAGGTACTAGCCACTGAAAATAGGGTGAGAATTCATGGTTGGTAGGAAAATTATACTACAGATACTTTTCATGCAACATAGAGCATCTTAAATTGGGCAAGCATTTGTTGCTGTTGTTTTTCGAGACAGGGTCTCTCTGCTGTAACCCTGGCTGTCCTGGAACTCACACTGTAGACCAGGCTGGCCTCGAACTCACAGAGATCCGCCTGCCTCTGCCTCCCGAGTGCTGGGATTAAAGGTGTGCGCCACCACTGCCTGGTGGGCAGGTATTTTTTTGATAGATGAACCTTAATATAATACTTAAGTTGGACTAGTGCAGCTGTCGCAATTCATGTACTTTATAAATGCTTCACATATCCAGTTATTGTATTGATCAAGGATTAACCAGTTGATCTCCCCAGTGGCTTTAGTTTCAAAGGAATGTAGCATAGACCATGTAGATTTGATTGTAGTTTCTTTGTTGAACTTCTCTTTAATATCACAGTGTTAAGAAGAGTTTTATATCTATCTCTCTCACTGGTTCTCTTGTTACAAATATTAATATGCATTATGAACATTTGGAAATTCAAAGTCTATTTCTCAAAGTTAGTAATAAATTTTAATTACATCACATTCTATTCATCCCTTTAAACTCTCAATGTAATTGAGCATACACACTGAGCCCCAAAGTAACAACTAGTACTAGAATGAAAGACTCATGATCACTGGTTATTGAGAGCCTCTTCATGCCCAATGTGACATACTGCAAAGTATTTAATATGATATATGTATTCTACTAGCCAAAACAGTGCCTGTAGCTGTTGTTATGCCTCATGTTTAATGGTGCATCATAGCAATGTCTCTGATAAGAACATGGACACATATGTATTTAAAGTAGCATCTAGAATTGTGGGAAATATAAAAATTTGTGTTAGGTGTGCAGAGGGTTACACTTAGGATTAGGGTCAGGATTAGTGCTTGCTTACCAAACCAGGGACTCCTGATTATGGTAGGTAAGAATGAAAACCAGGCTGGGTTAAAGGGGTGTCAGCAAGACAAAGGCCGAGGCAAGTTTATTGCCAGCAATCAGACTTTTTATATAGAATATAATGGCAGTTTCCAGGAAGACTACAATTGTAGTTGCAGGATCCATCAACGTATGCAAGCTACACAGGGTACACAAGATTACTGTCTAAGACTGATTTTTCAGCCAGATTTTATATGCTTCGCTGACTTCTAGAGAACAAATTAAAACACAGGTGGCCTAAGTGCTTCCCTGCCTGCGGGAGTGCCTTGGTTTCTCAGAAGCTGACAGGCATAAAGTGCCCCAGGAGCCACGGACTCTAATCTGAAAAACCTATGATGCGTGCCTCTCAAGGGTAGACCAGGCCAACCCAATGACTCCCCTGCACAGAAGTAAAAGGTCTTCATTTTCCTGATGTGTGCTGTGGGCACATCAGCTACTTTTCTCTGAACGCGGTTCCTCTGACCTTTCATACCGAGCAGGTGAGTGCGTGTGTGTGTCTGCCTTCATGCACACATTTAAATTTTACACAGTAGGACACATAAACACAAACACTTAGAGAATAAGGAACAGTTTGGTTTATTTATGTAACCAAGTGTTCTGACCCAGATTCTTATAGTATGCTTTAATGTTTTACTTTTCTTTAATAATTTCATACATGAATACTGTCTGTGGTTACAATGTTTCTACCCATCCCTCTCTCTTCTATGCCACTTGTGTAACCTTCCACTCCCTCTTAAATTCATGATCTTTTCTTATTAATGTTATTTTATAAATATGCATATATGTATATATGAAAAAAAGCTTGCTGAGTCCATTTAGTCATGTATGTATATGTATATGCATATGTGTAAATATATATGTGTGTGTGTGTGTGTGTGTGTGTGTGTGTATATATATATATATATATATATATATATATATATCAGGAGGCTTGTCCCTAGGAAAGACTGAATAGCCTATCAGGAGGCTTGTCCCTAGGAAAGATTAAATAGCCTATCAGGGGGCTTGTCCCTAGGAAAGACTGATTCCCCTTTAAGCAGCGATTAATTGCCTGCAGGTCTTCATTCAGAGACACGACTTCAAGCAATTTTCCCTATCTACGTTGGCATGTCATTATGCGTTGTCATTTTTCAGATATTATTTAAGCAGCCATATTGTTGAGATTTCATGGCTATAGTTTCCCTGTCATATATAGAAGACATTATCTATCTTGCAGAAGATGTCCTGGTCCTCTGGTTCTAACAGTCTTTCTATCCCATTTACCATGTTTCCCAAACCTTTGGTGTAGAGCTTACACTGTAGATGTATCACCTGGGGTTGGGCACTCCACGGTCTGCATTCTGACCTATTGTGGCTTTCTGTAAAAGTCCTCCACGTCGGTTTCTGAAGTGTGTGGTGTTTTCAGAAATAGGGCCTTACCTCAGATTCTCAGAGGCAACCAAGGGCATTGGCAGTACTATGCACTGTTTTGTGGGTCTCTTAGACTATGCTAAAAACAAGGCCAAAGACAGGTCTCCTCAGTCTGATGCTGGAGTTTTTGTTAGATTAGCATATGGCTCTGAGGGAAAAGCATTGTCGCCCCAAGTGTTGTAACCTTAATTGGTGTAGCATTATATATTAGTATATATCACATACGTATTTTTAAGTAAACATGAAATGTTTCCCTGTGGGTTTTCAAACACTTAGTACTGTTTCGTCCTCTTCCTGTGTGTGATTCTCCCCTTCCCCAGTTAAAGTCCTCCCTTTGTCTTATTTTCCCCTTCACAACGCCTTTGTCCTACCATGCCATTCTCTAGAGCCACGTCTTCACACTCGCGGTCTCTTTCTGAAGCTACTGCTGGTTACACACTCTCATCTAAAGATTTGGAGCCAGCACCCACAAATGAAAAAGAACATTTGCCATTTGTCATTCTGAATCTGGGTTGCCTCCGCGCAAAATTCTCTGCTTCCATCCGTTTAGATGAAAATTTCATCACTGTTTTTCTTCCCAGCTGAACGAATCCCACTGTGTACTCGTATCTCAATTTCATCATCCGCGTATCAAGTGAAGGACATCTAGGTTGTTCACACTTTCTAGCTTTGTGACTAGCGAGGCGATGAACGCGGCTGAGCAAGTGTCTGTGCAGCCCTTTGGGCATATGCCAAGGTGTAACATAGCTTCCTGGCAATTCTCAACGCTGGTTTCCAAGCTCACCAACATGAGTGAGAGACCCTCTTCCTCCACATCTGTATCTGCATTTGTTGTCAGCTGTTTTCTTTCTATTATGATTTTCAGAATAGTCACTTGAAAATTTTGTAGAGTGTGTTTTGATTGAATTCGCCTTTCTCCAAACTCCTTCCAGGTCTACCTCCATAACCCACTCGCCAACCTTTGTGTCCTCTCTTCTTAACTATCAAGTTCGCTTTATGCTGTCTATGTATTCTATGGGTGGAGCATGATTGGCTTACCAGGGGCAACACTGTGAAATAAGGATGATTCCCCCTCGCTGAGCAGTTATCAATTGCCAACAGCCCCTTGGCTGGTGGAGGGACATCATGTCTACCTTTCCTTTCTGTGTTGGGATTGGGTCTGGTTTGAGCTTTCATGGGGTGGAGAAGGGACAGGGGGCTGGGTTGCACATCCTGTCATAATCATTGTACAAAGGGACTCCGTTTTCTTGAATTTATCTCCTGCCTCTGACCCTAACAGTATTTTCCACGCCATTTCCACAATGATCTCTGAGCCTTGAGAGGAGGGGCTATGAAGTAAATGTCTCTACGAGCCTTAGAAAAACCAAGAACAAAGACAGTCCCAAAATTAAATGAGATGAGATAACCAAAATGAGGGTGGGAATTAATGGGATAGAAACGGGGGGAAAACCCACAAAGAGTCAATAAAACAAAAAGTTGGTTTCTTAAAAGATTAACAATATTGACAAATCTCTAACCAAGTCAATGAGAGAGAGAGAGAATATGAGAGACAGGAGAGAATGAAAGTGTCTAGGCCTGGAATGGGTTTTGAAACCTCAAAGCCCTCCAATGAGGCCACACCTGCTCCAACAAGGCTGTAACTCTCAATCCTTCCTAAACAGTTCCAATGACTGAGTACCAAGCATCACACATACGAGCCTATGGGAGCCATCCTCATTCAAACCACCACACCACCCAACGCAAAGACAGTTCCTGAGTTCAGTATCCGGCACCTAGATTCTGCCTAACCCAGTGTCTACATACACATACGGGCATTCACATACCACACATACAGGTGCGCATAACACACTTACACAACAAATACAAAGTGTTTCGTGAATTTTTATGATGCTTTGTATAAACATCCATAATTCTTTTTGTTCAGTCTACTTCCTAATACAGCTCCTCACGCCCATATCAACATCGCTGGTTTCTTTTGTTGGGGGAAGGGGTCATAACCCACTAAGTCCAGTCAGTGCGTTCCATATATGTAAGCGTTCAGGACCATCCACCGGAGCATGGAAAGCCTACCAGTGGTGGTATCCTCAAGTAATAATTATTTCCACCTGCTCTGGAAAGTATTCTTCCTCAATGCACCTCGGTGTGTGATGGGATCTGGAGATCATTACAGCATTTACGCTGGAGCTTTGGCTGCCTTCTTCTTACATAGGTCTTCTGCACTGAAACACAGCTGCTGTGACTCCACGACTCCATGCAATAGCCACGGCATGTTCAGGGGACAGCATTTCACAGCACCCCTTCCCATCCGCATTCATAAAACAAAAATGCTCATGATTATTTGAAAACAACAAAGTAGAAATCTATGAGACTGTGTGTGTGTGTGCGCGCATGCGCTCGCACACACACACGCTGTATGGTGTGTGTGAGTGCGCATGCCCAAGTGCACATGCAGAGAGAGACGAGGAGGATGGATGTCCTGTTCTATCTATCTAAGGTCTCTCACTGAGCAGAGAGTCAGGCTCCAGTGAGCCTTCTGTTTCCCCCGATGCCAGTGAAGTGCTCCAGGCCCAGTGCAGCCACACCGTGAGTTCTGCACAGGTGGCAGCCATCCGACTGTGGGTCCCCGTGCCTGCCCGTGGAGCAAGTACTCTCACCACTGAGCCAGCTCCCCAGCTCAGATGAAACGCTTTATTGTGACTTGTTTTTAACAGAGTCTGTCTGAGCATCCTGCAGTGAAGAGAGGATCCCATGAACCTACTCCTTTACATGGGGCAATATTGGAGGAGGAAACCCCCGAAAATGGACCGGAGTAGGAAATAGTTTTTACAGATACAGAAGGTTGGTGTGACACAGAGCCATATGTTCTCTAAGCCAGAGAGTTTGCCTATTACCGACACGGTAAGGTGGAGAGGACAAGTGCTGAAAGCCCCACGTGCTATCGCAGTGGCGGAACAGGGAACACAGAGATAGTCTTCTACCCAGAAACGTGGGGAAGTGAGCAAGGAGGAGAGGAATGGAGATTGAGGAAGTCAACGAACACAGGTGGGCAGTGAGGGAGAATGAGGTCTGTCTGCAGTGCAGCCTGGGAAAATAAGAAATCCTTCAGGGAGGAAGTGTTGCTAGCACTGAGATCTGTTTGAGAAGAAAAACATACTCCCAGACTCCTGTGCCTCACTGCTTGAAGGCAAGAATTTTGAAACAACCGATCATGCAGATCTGTGTTTTGCTTGCCTCAGATGTGATCAGTCTTGTAGCTTTGTAAGGTGATGTCATGCCACATGTGTAATTCACAGTGTACTGCCTGTTGTTCCAAAAATCGAAATGGAATGGAAAAAAAAAAACCCATTGACCTAGATACAGGGAGACAATCATTGAAAAGTAAAAAGCATTAGAGAAAAAAGTGAATTCACATACAGGATCAGATAGGGAGATAATCTCTATCTTGTTGGAACGCAAAGAACTCTGGGCCCCAACCAGCATCTCCAGAAAATTTTTAGGATAGCTGCTTCCTGCCATTTCGACAACTGTGGTGGGCACACGCTAGGAACATGAAGCGTGTAAATGGGGCAGGGCTTTCTAGTCTCCTTCCCCAAGCAGGGCTTTCCTAGCTGGTCCTGATCCCCACCTCACCCCAGCCAGCCCTGACACACCCAGGTAAAAGATACCTTCTTTGAAGCTTCTGGACTCAAAGCTCCCACCCTTATCCCTGCCTGGTTCTTGAAGCTTCTGGCCTCCTGGCTCCCAACTGATTAAATTTCTGCCAGTTTCCCAGAGCTTTGAGGAACCGATTAACTCCAGAGTGTGTGGCATGCTACTGAGGCCTTTGCTCAACATGTTTCCTACTGTTTTAATTGAATCTTTATGGTCAAGGCATTGGTATGTGAGCTCCATCTCAAGGAACCTTGAGCCCTTGGTCTAACTGTAAACCCAATAATAATATCTTAATATTTACTGCCCGGGGGTGCTGTGGTCAGCAGTAGCACGTGAGACCCTACTAGCTCCGTGAGTGATGGGACTTCAGCTAAGCCTTGAGTCAGGGTTGCCTGTGACTTCCTGCCAGGCCCATACAGAATGTTGAGAAACCCTACTGATTCATGCAATGGTCTTAGGTCAGAAAGTTAGGATGGGGAACCAGCAAGACTCTTCGGGAGTAGCCAGGACTGGTAAATTTTATTCACAAGATGTCCTGGTCCTTTCCCACCCTATGAAGACCAAAGCAGGAAAAAAAGCTGGAGGAAGAGGCTAAGAAGACTGCAAACCCATTCTTTCATATAGTCCTAAGGGAATTCAAAGCAGGGTCCAATATAACTAATCAGAGCTTGCTTCTCATGAAGCCACCGAATGCCACTGGGGATTAAGTGGTTGGGATCACTGTACTAGGGACAGTCACCATGAGGGGAACATTGTCCAGCCTCAAAGATGAACTGGGCTCCATCATTCATCTTATTACTCTGAAATCTCCTAGCTTGAAGTAGGCTGCAGGCTTATTCCTAAGAGGAGCCTCAAGCTTGCTCTTTTATGAGGGGAAACTGAGGCAGTCTAAGAGTCCCAGCTGGTATAGCATCAGAATCAGGAAAACATGGTCATGAAGCTGCACCTGCAAGGGCTAGTAGGAGTCAGGTTCAGTGCCCGGGGTGGGATGGTGGGGGCCTGAGAAGCCGGCAGAGCAACTCAGAAAGTATGGGCATGCCTAGGTGCTAAGTGCTAAGTGCTAAGAGAAGTAGGGAGGGTGAGGGAAGGGAATGGGGTGCAGGGCTGGAGGGAGGAATTAAGAACACAGATATGAGGGGCAAAGCGATATAGGGATGGGAGAGAGAAAGGAGGGTTCTGAGAACTGCCCTAGGCTTCTGCTCCATGGCGCAGGCTTGGGGGGACCTGGGACAAGACAGGGACCTGGCGATGAAGCCTATTTTGGGTGTGTGTAGCACTAGGCCCAGCTAGGCTGTGCCCACAGGTGGCCACATAGAGAAGCCCAGCGTGACCAGAGCTCAGGGAAGGGAAAGGGCCACCGAGCAGGGTAGACTTCATGGTCCAGGGAAAGGGCATTGAGATGAGCTGGGAAGGGGCTCCAGCTGGATGGGTGAAGGGAGAGTAGGTGGTAAGAGCAAAGTGGAGCAACCCCGGAGCATTCAGAGCAAGAGGTCGGTCGGGGAGAGATGGTGCTGAAGCAGCTTTATGGCCTCAGATGAAACTTGAAGGAGTGGGCCCCTCCTTTGGAGCGTAATTTGTGCAAACTGAGAGAGAACAGGCCCACGTGCCCACAAGTACCTGACCTGAAACCAATGCCATGAGAAGCATAGCATTTCTTAGAAGAGAAATGCTAAGGCTAGGCTTGACAAAAAGTGTTTCCACCAAATTCTGCAAGAGCAGAACAGAGCGGGGGTGGGGGGGCTGGCCACATCCACCATGTCTGATGCCCCCAGCGTTACAGTCTCACCAGCCCTACCTCACACATGCGTCATGAACATGCTGCAGGGAGACCCCTGTGCTGCTAGCTACTGCCCACTGTAGGACCAGTGGGCCCTGTCTGTGGGTGTGGCTGAACTGCAAGGTGCTCTGAGAAGGTACTCCTCCCCTGTAGTTGCCACTCGATGATGCTGACTGTGCCTCTGTGCACCTCTGCAGCCCCAAGTCTAGCTCCCCAGTGCCTTCCAACCTGCTCACCTTCTGATACCCCTTCGAAGAATGGCCCAAATGCCCGCCTGGCTGTTAATCTGAGAGTAGTTCTGGACCTCGCGTTGGCCCCGCACGCTGAGCCTCTGGTCAGGTTGTATCTATCACAAGGTAGCACAGCAACACGGATCTGCTACTTGTCAAGTGAGCCTGGGCGCAGCCACCAGCTCTCCATGTTTCCTGTACTTCTCAGCTACATTTGCCTGCTCAGCCTCACACCGCAGCCACGGCGAGCATCAGGTGCCGGCAGTCTCCTTGCCCGTCCGTGGCTCCTGGGCTTGCAATCTTTTAAGAGCCTCTTTAGGCCTGACCCACCTGTAATCAGCTGTCTCTGGCTACTGCTGCCAACAGCAGGACCCTTCAGGAATGCAAGCCTTCTTCTGGGCAGTTCCATCTCCATACTCTGCCATGTCACCATCGGACACACTTTCTTCGGGAAGCCTCCTTGGGTCCCTCTTTTGGGAGACAAATGCACCTGCTATGAGCTTCAAGAATCCTGGCATGGGGAGAGGCTGCCCCAGCCTGAGTTCTCAGCGTTATCTTGGGTTTCATTATAGGAAGGAGTTGAATGCCTATGCCAGTATTGGGAAGTCAACAAAACAGCCAACTGCCACTACAGAACTGGGACTGGACAAATACAAAGGCAGAGCTCATTCTATTAGGGAGCAAAGTACACGTGTAATTGAATGGGACAGGGCTCTGGGCTATTTCTGTCTGAGCATCCAGATGTCCCCACCACCTTCCCCAGGAGAGGACCAACACCCTACGGTCAACAGCAGTCTGCCCTAGGCACACAGCAGAGCACTTGGCTATAACTCTACAGGAGCACAGCATGTCTGCCTCCCCTTCCTCTTCCAGCACCATGGAGGACTCATCTGTAAGCCAGAGCAGAACTGTGGTGGGAGGGTCATGCACAGGGTTAACACAGCTGACCAGTAAGGCTCCTGCCTTTCCCAGAGGAGAGGAGACAAGGCCTCAGCCCTCCTCATCTGAAGCATGCATGCCCAGTCCAGTCACAGCAGGAAGGCTTCATTTACTTCTCCCAGAGATACCTGGGGAAGCCTGAGGAGCAGAGAGCCTGGGGATGCTGTCTCCAGCCATCTGCCTTTGTAAACTCATTGTCCCTGCATCCTGAACTCCTCTGGGCTTCATTTTAAACTGGTGTGGCTGGAGGAGTGTAAAATGGTACAGGCTGCTGGCTTCTTATCAGTGTGCTGACTCCCAAGAAACTAAACCAAAATGTCACAAGGCTTTTGAAACCTCAGAGCCCCACCCCCACTCCCAGGGACAAACTTCTTCCAGCAAAGCCACACCCCCTGATTCTCCCCAAGCACCCACCCAACTGGGGACCAGGCATTCATGTGTGCAAAGATTTATGGGGGACATCTTATTCGGACTACCATGAAGCAGGACACCAGGCACCTGGCACTCACTGAGTGCTGTCTCCTCTCCCAGCGCTCTCTCACCACCTGCCAGGCTTAGTCCCAGCACACCTGGCCTGTGTTCATCCCCTCAGCCTCCGGATGTCCAGAGAGCCTAAGCCAACAGGCCTAACTCACATTAGTGGTCCCTGATGGACAAGCTGCCTGGGACCTGGGAGAAGGCTGCTCAGGGCCACCTAGAATTCGCTCTCCTCTCTTCACCCTGGACATGCTTCCAAGACCTCCACAGGGCTCATGCTCACCCTGCTACATGAACTTTCTGGGTTTACCTCCTTATTTGGTCCTCAGAACAGTCCCCACAGTGGGCATCAACAGGTCACGCACATGACAGCAAGGCATCTTCCTGAGAAGGGAGGAACTCACCCGGGTTCACAGCTAAAGTACCCAGCTTAGACACTGGCATAGGGGGTGAAATCTGGCACAGTAGCCACTCTCAGTGCCTGACCACTCTCCAGGGTTCCTTCCCTACCGAACTGGCCCTGGGGATGCTGGTCCCAGCAGGAAGGGTGGTGGCTTCCCAGGTGTTCTTTCCATGCCACACCACAGCTTCACCAGCCAGCACCCTCCCATGCATCGTCAGATGCACCTCCCCCACGGCCAGGGCGGGAACCAAGGGCTGCCTGGTACAGAGATGTCTCCCAGATGCCAGCAGCAGCAGCAGAAGCATTCGCACACTCAGGTGCGGCCCCCTGAGGTCTTGTTTCACCTTCTTAAGCAGCTGTGTGTTCCCCAGACCCCACTGGAAACTATGCAGCTTCCTGCTTTTTTAAGAGTACTGACCGGCTCCCTGGTCTCTCCCTCCCAGGCCAGCACCTCTAGCTGGGATGTGCCCCACTCCTGTAGCCTGCCCTACCCAGCCTGCCCCAGCAGCCTGCCCCACCTCCGCCTGGGCAGCTCCAGGAGACAGCGCGTGCGGGACTTGGGCAGAGTGCGCGGGCGCAACGGACAGACCTGCAGAGGTTGCGCACAGGCGACTTTGGCCACACAGCAGAGACAGCAAGGAGCCTGCCTTCTGTAACTGGAGCTGGCTGGAAAAGAAGTACATCCTGGAGCTGATGGGTTAGGGTTGGTGAAACCTCCCTCGCACATGCCCTGAGCCCGGCGACCAGGGTGAGCCGAGTGTGCCAGCCGTTAACCGCCATCAGGCTGAGCGGGCATGGGAACCCCCGGGTGCCCTCACAGCCATCAGGAGACTGATGGCTCTGGGACCCAGAGGCAGTGTAGAATGACCTGGAAAGGGGTCTGGGAAGGAGGATGTCAAGGAGTTTGGGTGAGACTTTGAACTCTTTGGGGACTGAGAGAGACCAAGCGAGGGTCAGTAGCGGTGACCCCTTTAGCTCTTTGAGGAGGAGAGAGGGAGAGGAGGAGGACCCGCGCTGTTCAGTAAGTCTGGGGAATTGCTGCAGGCAAATGGGGGACCGCAGGACAAATGTGTGAGAAGGGAGCAGATGCTTGGGATTAGTTGGAATCTGGAGCCCTTGGAAGAAGTTTTGGGTCAGACTTCCAAGAACCATAGAGGAGAGGACCCGGTGACCACAGGGGAGAGCCCAGCCCTCACCTACTCACTGCTCAAGTCTGTCACAGCAGCAGCCTGGCAGGCTGGGGGTGGCAGTCATGCTGGGCTGGCAGGAGACAGCCTTGGGAAGGCTCTGTGTGTGACCATAGGCCAAGATGTCAGCGAGACATCTTCCTGCTTGCCAGACCTCTTCCTGGGCAGGCTTGGGAGTCAGCACACTGATAAGAAGCCAGCAGCCTGTGCCATTTTACACTCCTCCAGCCACACCAGTTTAAAATGAAGCCCAGAGGAGTTCAGGATGCAGGGACAATGAGTTTACAAAGGCAGATGGCTGGAGACAGCATCCCCAGGCTCTCTGCTCCTCAGGCTTCCCCAGGTATCTCTGGGAGAAGTAAATGAAGCCTCCCTTCCTGCTGTGACTGGACTGGGCATGCATGCTTCAGATGAGGAGGGCTGAGGCCTTGTCTCCTCTCCTCTGGGAAAGGCAGGAGCCTTACTGGTCAGCTGTGTTAACCTTGTGCATGACCCTCCCACCACAGTTCTGCTCTGGCTTACAGATGAGTCCTCCATGGTGCTGGAAGAGGAAGGGGAGGCAGACATGCTGTGCTCCTGTAGAGTTATAGCCAAGTGCTCTGCTGTGTGCCTAGGGCAGACTGCTGTTGACCATAGGATGTTGGTCCTCTCCTGGGGAAGGTGGTGGGGACATCTGGACGCTCAGACAGAAATAGCCCAGAGCCCTGTCCCATTCAATTACACGTGTACTTTGCTCCCTAATAGAATGAGCTCTGCCTTTGTATTTGTCCAGTCCCAGTTCTGTAGTGGCAGTTGGCTGTTTAGGTGACTTCCCAATACTGGCATAGGCATTCAACTCCTTCCTAAAATGAAACCCAAGATAAGGCTGAGAGCTCAGGCTGGGGCAGCCTCTCCCCAAGCCTGGTTGCCCCACAAGAGAGAGCCTCCTGGTGTGTTTGTACTGTACTTGGTAGTCAGGGATACAGGGGCTTCTACAAATGTCTCAAAGTCCTCTCACCCAGATCTGCATGTTTTCTGTCTAGATCTACGATTTAACCAGGTGGCATAAGCATGTAGTTTGGGCTGATTCCAGCCAGGTATCCGTTAGTTGTAATGGCAGAGGGAAAGGCCAGAGACCCAAGGGTGAGGCAGCCTGGAGAACAGAAGTCTCAGTTGAAGTGCCAAAAGAAATGGATGAGAGCCGCATCATAATCTCAAGCATTAGGACTCACTGGCACGCGGTCCCAGTATATCCAGGAAGAGCCACGAAGCCTTACGCAGTTCTTTGTGGCGTACAGACCCAGAGGCCTAATGTTCCGTTTGAGAGAGTCCACTCGGAAGCTGAACACCCTCGGCCCTGTGATGTGGGAGCACCACAAGGAGGTTTCCAGAGTGAAGTGCGGTCCTGGCTCTCCCGTGATGGAGCTGTCCGTACTTACATTTTAAGAGTTTGCTGTGGATTGGCAGTGGCTGGGCATCTTTCTGTGACTCTGCACTAGCCAAGCCACGCTGCCTTCCCTCATTACAGTATGATTCAAAACCCTCCAGTGATGGTGAGTTCTGGTGACTTACAGGAAAAATGGGGGCACCCGGCCTGCCTGCTAGGCTTCTGTTGCTGGGTCTGGAGAGGAGAGGAGAAGCGGCATCTGCCGGAGAAGGCCTGTGCTTCTCTGAGGGGGGAGAAGGAGTCCCGAGTTTATGAACAAGCAACCCTCTCCTCAGGAAAGCCCTCTTAGGCCCTCTGCCTAAGGAGAATGTCCAGGTAGCTAAGACACATGTTTCTAAGTCATGTTCTGCACTCGGTGATGTTTCTGATCTTAGTGCTGCTGACAGCCCAGGGGTGGCTAGGGCGGAGGCCAGGTGAGGTGGAGCCAAGGATCTCACGAAGTGAAGCAGCAGAAGTGGCATGGTTAGACAGTGTCACAGCAGAAGTAGGGCTGTGCTGCTTGGTTCCCCATGCCATGTGACCCTCAGAGGGACAGAATGTAGCTACTGCTGTTGGGGACCGCGCAGGACTGGGGAGTGCAGCACCTCGGGGTCCAGCTGGCTCTTTCCTCCTTGGCCATGCTGGATGGGAAGATACATGCTCCAGTGTCTACTTTCAGCTTTTCCCTACAAGCACCTGCCCTCTGTTTGCTCCAACACTCCCTGTGCGCTCTCCACTGAGGGTCCCAGTGCATCTGTGTGACCTGTTGTGGTGCCCAGCGCTCAGCTCCTTCCTCGGGGATCCTGAACACTGCATGCACCTCACTGTCTCCAACAGAGGACCGGGAGCGCGTTCGGAAGAGTTCCCGTGTCCCGTGTCCCTGTGTCTGGAACAGAAGGCACCCCACACGTAACATCTCGCAAACTGAACTCCAGCCTTCATTTCATTGTTTCAATTGTCACACGTGGAGAATTTCTAAGGAGATGTGCATGCGTGCTCGCACATGTGTGTGCGTGCTTGCATGCGTGCTTGTTTGTTCCTGCCGGGGCACCCAATCCAGGAGTTGACACAAAGCATCTCCCTAGATCTTCTTCATCCCTGTTTACTGAGGCAGGGCTCTGGCTGAACTGGGAGCTCTGATCTCACTGGTCCTCTGGCCCACACAGCAGTCTGTCTCCCCTGCTGAGTGCAGGGATTAGAGCAGAACTGCCTTAAAGGCTGGTGTTTATTATTTGGGGCTTGAGCTCTGCACTCTGCACCTCAGGCTGCTGTAGCAGCTGTCTGATGTGAGGGTTTTCTCTGTCCACTCATTTCCCTACTAGGTATGTCCGTTCCACTGTGCTTCTTACCTTAATCATGTTTATGCCCAGTTATGCTCAGGCATGAGGCGGCAAACGGGGTAGCTTGGTAGGTCCTAGGGGACACAGTGCCTTAGTGCACTTGGAGCCAAATCAGTTCAGGCCGTTTCAGCTCTTCTACTTGTCATGGTTGGACAAGTTGGGGAGAGATTGAAACAGAACTGTCACATTTGATTGTCAGGAGGGCAGCATTCTTTGAGAAAGGGAGAATGTGGCAGAGACACAGGTAGGTTGGGTGGATCTGAGGTTGCTAGAGACACGCGTGTGTTGTACACAGGTCAAGGAACTAGGGTGCACTGTGGCAGTACACTGCCGGGCTCACTGAGGAGGCACGGACGCATTCTCAGACATGCAAACTCGGCCAGACCTCAGCAGAGGGAACCACCGTCCTGGCCAAGGCCACACTCACAGTGGAATCCCGAGCATCTGAGCTCAGGTGGTTTTATTGATTGAGAACTCCTTAGGTGTTCTACTGATAGCACATGTAGATCATTAGCAATTAAACAACCCTCAGAGAAATCCAACACCTGCAAAGAATACAAAATACCAAGAAGCTAGGCATTTCTTTTTCCCAGCAATGCATAAAACATTTTCATACATAACTAAAAATAAACTTCCCCAACATCTCCCATTTTCTGTATAAGCCAATCCAAAACTTGCTTCTTAGCTCTACAACACAATTTAACACTACAGCAGCAAAACTATTTACAATAGGAACAATCATGAGTGTTGCTAATGCACAGGACCAAATGAAACCAAACATCTATCAAGCTTTCTCAATGTCTTTTGACAGCAGAAACACATTGTCAGTGTCCCGTTGTCTGAAATTCGCTCACGATCTCCTGGGCTCCGTCAAGGGCTTAGATCATCCCCTGACTCTGCCCTCTGCAGCACACACAGTTTGTCCTCCAGGCTCTGGCTGCCTCCACTCCATTGCTGCTGCTGTTCTTGGTGGTCATCCCATGGTACTGCCATCTTCAGAACTGCTGGGTTCCCTTGCTGCACCAGGGCTGCACTTCCACTAATAGCCTCTCCTGGGCTCTCTTTATAGCGCCAGGTGTCTGCATGACACCTTTGACCTGGGCCTTCAACTGCTACTGAGGCTGCACTTCCACTAATGGCCTTTCCTGGCCTCTCAGAGAGAGTGCCAAGCCTCAGCTGCTTTCCAAAGACCCCTTCATGCCTTCAAAACCAGCAGCAGCTGGGTGACTCCCACAGTACCAAGTTCAGCTGCCAGCATGAGATACTACCTCATCCAGTTCTGGAGGTCAGCTTCTGTGTGTTGTCCCTTAGGAAACACATTCCAGGTTTTAAGATAGAGTCTTCCTTGCTGGCAAAATAACTGGCCACTGTCTGCAGGAAGAGTTGCCTCACGGTGTGGCGTTCTCACCACCATAGCAGATGTCTTAACAGGACCTCTTGTAGACACGTTTGCAGGGGAAAAATCAGTTTAACTAAGAGGCTTTTTGGCTCTAAGCTGAGGCTTCCACTCCCCACAGCAGGCAATCCTGGGCCAGTAGGAAGAACATCCTGCCCAAATATTCTGATGGTTTGGCGGTCTTTTTCACCACCCCTACATCTAAACATACAACCCCTTCCATAGATCTCAAACACAACACCTTGAGCTTCACACATACAACACAGCTATCAGAAAGCCCAGTTCATGAAACTGTAAGCTACCACCACCAGTGGATGGGGGGAGCATGGGCTCCATGATCAGGAAAAGCAGTGAGAACCTTGCTTTTTCCTTCTCCCAGCTGAATTCTTTATCTCTAAGGGCCTCCATTCTGTGGTTCTCACCTCAGAACTTTGTCATTCATTCCTTTATTAATTTCACAGTCTTTCTCTTCATACAGGCTCATTTCCTTTCTCTCTTCCTTCAGGAGCCTTCAGTTGGTACCTTAATCTCTATCCTCTGCTACTGGACTCTGTGAGGTCCCGAGTTTCTTTTTTTGTCTTCACGTTGGATTATCTGGTGTGATGTCGGGCCCCACGTTGGTACACTGTTTGTAGTAGTACACCTATGGGGGCGGCTCACCAAGGGAGACAGGGAGGCGCCTTCATAACTGCAAACTCTGCCAGACCTCAGCAAAGGGAACCAGCATCCTGGCTAGTGCAGTACTCACAGTGGAGCCCCGAGCATCTGAGCTCAGGTGGTTTTATTGATTCCAAACACCTTAGGCATTCCACTGCTCACATATGCAGATCATCAGCAATCAAACATCCCCCACAGAAATCCAACACCTGCAAACAATGCAAAACGCCAAGGACCTGGGCAGGCCTTTCCCCAGCAGTGCATAAGACCATTTCAAACACAACTAAAGAGAAACTTCCCCATCAAGACAGGAAGCACTGATACCATGGATGTGAGGATATAACACAGAATCACGCGCGGTCCCAAGGAGAGCACTCTTCTGGGCCCGCCTGCCTCCACCTGACCCTCACTTAGCATAAGCACAAGAATTCATGGCCAACTGGGTTACATTCATTTTTCTCCCTGCCGTCAAAAAGCGCCGTGATAAAGATACCCGGAGGAGTGGGAAAGAGGTAATGTTGAGCTGTTTGTATCGCAGACTGCTCTCTTCTCTTATGGAGGTGTTTGGACAGTGCTTCTTTGTGACTTGTCTGCACTGCAGTTCATATTTGCAAGGCGAGAGTCCACTGAGCCACGGTGTGAATGCCTGGAATTTGCTAGAATGAGAGAACACAACTGTGCAGGCTTAGGAGCATGGATTGATTCTCAGCATGGATGACACAGGCTGAGCCCATAGTGGACTTGAAGGATCCTTATGTGTTTGAGACGCTAGCAACAGAAAGTGGTCATTTTAGTCCTCTCTTCTGCATAGAAGGCTTTTGCGATTGAATGTGTTAACCTGTGTAAATCTCCA
Source organism: Cricetomys ansorgei (assembly GCA_026225945.1). Lineage (NCBI taxonomy): Eukaryota > Metazoa > Chordata > Mammalia > Rodentia > Nesomyidae > Cricetomys > Cricetomys ansorgei. The sequence continues at coordinate 2,001,009 of JAMJFZ010000451.1, read as the reverse complement.
TTTCAGGTCAGCTTCTTCTGATGATAGCCGGGACAGCGTGCAGATTCCCTCACAACCACTCAGAATGTGTCTATCTGCTCATGTGCTCATGTGACCGAGAATCCTGGGCCCGGTACACGGAACCCTCAGAGGACGGCAGCCCAGTAGTCCTAAGCCAAGAAATGATGCCAGGCCAGGCTGATGCCAGATGTAGTCTGAGGAGGCCAGTCCAAAGAGAAAATTCCCTCTAGGGGAGCTCCTTCAGCTTTCACATTCTCTCCCAAGAATCGAGGACTGCCTCATAGGGTGCCTGGCACACAGTACAGATCCTTCCTGGAAATGACGGGCACAACCTCCAATTCCTCTCGGGAGGCCAATTGTGAAAGAAGTTTTGGTCATGGGATGCTGTGCCCAGAGTTCAGATTCCCTCAGAGGACATGAAGATGCCCATTGAGGCTTCTCAGTCTGGAATGAACCTTTCCTCAGGGAGGCCCAACCATGAGAGCAGAGAATGCTCTGTCTAGCTTTTGATTTCCTCAAAGGCATGAAGTCTCCCTCAGGGCAAATCTGTTAGGCCAACAGAATTGAAAGGAGGCCCAAAGGGCCAGGGCCCCCTTCCATGGAAATACTGCAAGGGATTCTGATCACCAGAGAATATGCTCAAATACGCCCTCTGGTGCCCATGGAGGAGACCACAGCATTGAACACGGGCTTTTTCTTGGGGATCCGGCTCAGCAGGCAGGTTCGCCAAGCTGTACCGGGCAAGTAGAACAGACCCCTTACGAAGGTGGCACGGTGCCACTCAGATCTTCCCCGTTGCCACGAGGCCTGGTTATGGAAAGCCCTTCCGTGTCTGGTCAGTCAGGGATCTGGATTCCCTAGGACAGCTTCAGGTGTCTGTATCTAAAAATATGACCACGAGGAATGCGCAGACGGCTCCTCTTCCTGGAGCCACCGGTGAGACCCAATCTTCTGTGGCTACAAAGCTAATGCTTAAGCCACCAGCCTGGAGCCTGACCCAGGAGCCAGGGAATGGGAGGGTCTTCCCGAGCGTCAGCCCCCCAGCTCTTGAGCCCTTAGCCCCTGCCTGAAGGCCCCTCCTCTCTTCCCATCTTTTTTCCTGGATATCTGGATGCTCTATCTAACAAGATCCTCAGCCCCAAAGTATAAGAAACGTTTGTCTCTGCCCAGCACAGCTTAGTAGCTTTTGTTTCCTTCTCCAGAAGCCAGAGAACTTTATGGCAGAAGCCCCCTGAACAGACCTCGCACCCTACTGTGCCGCGCGCACACCCACACGTGTCCTGTCCAGACCAAGGACTCTGCACGGTGATGATGGACAGAATGGAAATCAGTTCAGAAAGTGCCTGTTCTTGTGTGCCAAATCCCTCAGAGGATGCCAGGCACGACCCGGATGCCCTCAGCATGCCAGGCCCGGTGTGTGTATCCCCTCCAGTGACACTAGGCACAGCATGTCAGTTCCCTGATGCAGGAAGAGAAGTGCCCCCAGGGTGCCCAACTTAGTTCTCGAAGACCCTCAGAAAACACACAGACTCCCCCAGTCCCCAAGGAGAATGTCAAGACTCGCGTGTACATTCCACCTGGAGAATTCCAAAGGTGGTATCTGTTACTATTCCTGTTAGGAAACCCCAGGAAGCATTCCCTTCTGGTGCTGAGAGCATGGCGTGTCTGCCAGCACACCACAGCCCTCAGGATGGCAGGCCTGGCCTGTGGATTCCACCAGCACTCCTGACAAAGAGTGAGGATTTCCAGAGGACACCAGGCTCTGATCATCCCCGTGGTACCACGGCTTGGGGGGCTTTCCTCAGAGGACACTCTGCCTTGCTTTTGGGTTCTTTCTGGTTGGAATGCTCTCTCAGATGGGGCCTGTCAGGAGAACAGACCCTCTGAGGAGATGCTTGTCTCTGTAGCAACAGTGCTGCTTGCTCATCATCCACCCGTGCTGGAAGCCCGAGAGCTTCCGGTCAAATCTCCTGCTGTTCAAGTTGAATTCTTCAGGCCAGAGGTCCGTGTCTCCACAAAATACAGTCGTATCTCTCCTAGTCTAGTTATTCAAACCAGTGTTGATCAGAACTTAATTAAGCAGTTACACGTTGGAGTGCTCTTCAATGTGATAATGGAATGAATTTAATACACAGGGCTTTTGAAAAAGATGGCAACACTTAGCTGAAGAAGTAACAGGAGCATATATTCTGAATATTATGGCATCCGTAATACGATTCCTTCTCAGGTACCAGAGATAACATCGCCGATAGAATCTTTAATAGAATTAATTAGATGGTAAGTGCATATATTTTACCAAGTTCATAACTTGCTCATCTGTGTGGAATTGCCATTTGTCCATTGGACAGAAGCATCTTGGAAGATGAGGCACGCAGCAGTGCAAATCATCTCCGGCGCTCTACGGAGGGCAGACAGGAGCGCCTTGGCCCACTGAGGCATTCCCAGGTAGGAGCTGAGCCTAAGGGCAAAGCTAGCTTCCAAAACTTACATTGCTTTCCTGTGCTGACATTTTTCATATATATTTTTTGAGAAGCTGAGGTGGGAAATAGAGGGTGCGTGTTGGCAAACTCCGTGACTTTACGTGCGTTAGTCGTGACGGCGGAAGCAGTCATGCCCACCAGCGCTTCCTCACGGGGGTCAGGATCTGAACAGATGTCTTCCTCTGGCATGTTACTCCCCAGCATTTTCATTCAGAGAATGACTGATTTCTAGACACGGGTAGGGCCGGGTCCCTATCCTCCTCAGAGGCGCGACAGCTCTTCATCTTCACGTAGCGTGTTACCCATTATCAACCCCATGCCGTGTGCACGCGGGTGGGGTGCAGGGTGCTTGATCTGTACACCCCTTCTCTCTTTAATAAGAGATGTCGTTCTGTGAGCGTGGGAGCCACCGTTGGTTCCTAGCACAGACACACCATGGCGGGGAGCATTGTTACCACAGAATCTTCAATGCAGATTCAACTCACGGGGCCTCCTCCTCGAAACTGGGCCGAGTCTGTGGCGTTGTCAAAGGGAAGGGGTTGTCCACTCGAGGAATCCAGCCTAAGCGTTGCTGGGGACCGCTATTCCACTGCGTTTGCACCTGGATCCGCACATTTGTTTCTCGGTAGCTTTACACGGGCTTAGAATTGATGACTGTGAAGTTTGCCGATTCCCAGGCTGTAGGATGAACATCTCCTGGGACTCGCCAATCAGCTGTTTTAAGATGAGATGTTTCATTTTCCTGAACATTTCAATGGAAGCTTCTATTGCAATAGAGGGCTACAGTCTACCTTCATCAGAGCTGTGCAATTTTTTTCTAATAGGAGAGTCTCTGTTCAACCTGTCCATGGAAACGCGAGGTGGGGAGTGCTGTTCTAGGAAGGCGAAATGGGCTTCACGATGAAATTACAGAGCACTCAACACACAGTCACTCATGTAATTGGAAACACTACATAAGACGTATGGTCTCTTTGTCTTCTCTACAAGAGAAGTGTGACTTCCTTCTGAAGGGAAGGCAATGTTTAATCCCTTGTTGAATTTCCCTCCCCAAACAGTCCATTTCTTTTGCATTCAGCACCACTTAAAATTGCAGGCCCTGGAGAACAGAGCCAGGGTCCCTGACAGAATGTCATACAAATGCGAAGCCCAACTCCAGTAGAGTCCCAGTTCCCTACTGAAACCTCCTGAGCATATTCTATCACTACCAGTTTCTGTTGGAATGAACCCTGGCCTTCTGCAGTAACCAAGGTCGGCTGGCCAGATCAGCTGTACTCAGAGCATTCTAGACATTTTCTGGTCCTCGGCTCCAAATACTGCATTTCTCCCTGAAGGCTGACCTTGTGGACTCATTAAATCACACGCTTTTATCCCAGCAAGGGTCCGTGTCTCAGCGCCAATGTCTGCTTTGACGTCACATGCCACAGAATACCGCATGAGACAACTTAAGGGAGGAAAGATTTATTTTGGCTCACGGTTCATGGGGCACAACCTGTCATGGCAGACCAGGCTGACAGATGGAAAGCTCATAGTTGCGGCCTGGGAATCTAAGGTCACCTCGTGGACGCAGTGGTGTGAGAGGGGACTAGAATGGGCAACTGGCTGTGGCCCTCAAGCCTTTTCCCAGTGGCTTCCTTCCTCTACCCAGAAAGCACCCCCCGAAAGGCTCTACAGCCTCCTAAGCAGAGCTACCTGTGGAGGACCAAGGACTCAAATACGTAAGCGAGTGGGGAGGATTTCACACTCAGAGCAGAACAGGTTGTCACTTCAGGACACAGATCACGACGCCATGCTCCAGGATGGGTAGAGTTCCTGACATCTCCCTGACAGTGGTTCTTGGAAACCACAGTTTGCACGTTTCTAAGTAGGAACCAAGTGTGAGGAGGAATCTGGACCAGAAGCGCCCTGAGAAATGCAGGCAGGCATGCTAAGGAGCAAGAGAATGTCTTGCTTTTGTTGTCTGGAGAATCTGCAGCAAACCCTAGGGATGCAATCACTTCATGTGCTCACAAGGTGTCCTCATCAGAGGTGAAGATATTTGCAACACCCAGAGAGTAGATGCATCCAGAGGTCCATGGCATTACATGGAAGACTGCCATTACAGTGGGCAGGTCCTGGTTTGAGCCTGTTCAACCACTGCAGGAGGTGGAGTTGAGAAAACCTGAGCGGTCACTTTCACGTCTCTGTGACCACCACTGAGTTAAGGCTGCCGATGTGCTCCTGTATGTGTTGCGCATGGTGAGAATTTATACGACGTGCCTGGAGTGCTCACACTCCGTGTTTGTACTCAAACACAAGATTAAAATTACTTGAAACTTGATTCAATCTACGTCTTTCTTGATTTTGTTATTTTTCTAAATAATGCATAGGGGCTGGATCATCCAAGAACAAATCCACGGAGTGCCTACTGATGTTGCGTCTGTGACGACAATGACCTTGGGCAGGTGTTTAACATCTCCCTGTGAAGCCTGGGTGGCTCACTGCGCCCCTGTAAGTTTGGTCTGTCTCCATGTGTCCAGCGGAAGCTGCAACAAATGTTCCCACAGAGTTCATGTGAGTACCAGTCCCCCACGCAGACAGGGATGTCAGCGAACACTCCTCGCACCTGCCCAGTGCGGATTGTGACAATTCTGTCTTGGCTGCTTTTTCTAATATCTGCACTGGTTAACAGTCATTTCTATTTTTGAGCAATACAGAAGTTATACACATGCAGAACAATTCCAGCCGTTCCTTTGCATTCTTGGCCACAAGGAACTACTAGAATATACAGCAAAGAAAGAGAGAAGGTCTGAGGGAGACATCACTGTCCTGTAACTCTCTGCAACGTTGATGACTCTGACTGGGTGCCTATTTCCCATGATCCCTTTATGCTTTATAGCTCACTGATGACTCTGGGGTAAAACCGGTTTTCTTGGTTTTAGGAGGTACAGGTCATTCAGAAGATCTTCTTCCAAAATGTTTCTAACTTGGTTTGAAAGTCTTGGCACTTGAGGTTTACCTGATGTTATAGGTTTCTTGAAAATCCAATTATTACAAGATACACACCTGGTTAATAAAATTTGACTTGAGTTTAAAATAAAAAGGGAAATGAGGAAAAGACTGGCTAGAGAGAGAGAGAGAGAGAGAGAGAGCGCCAGGGACACAGGGACTCAGTCTCTGGCCTAAGTTCAGGACTGTGACACCGGGTTGGTATTTTAGGTGGGTTTTAAGCTAAAACAACCACATGTGTCAGCATGAGCACAATCGGTCATATTGTAGCCCACCATTAACAAGGAACATCCTGAGCCCGGGACATAAAGATCAATCGCAGTCTATCCATTCACAGAAAACACCCTGTGTACTGCCTTGTCAGGAAGATGCACAATAAAGAAGGGGTAGGGGTCCCTGTTGGCTTGGTCCTGGGGGCCTGAGCGTTCTTCCTGTGAGAATCTGGCCTTACCTCGGCCCTGAATTTTCTTTTGAGTCCATTTCACCTGACAGTGCTCTTGGCCTGGCAGGCAGGCTGGCAAGTGCCGAGTGAACCACGTGCTGGCTTTCTGAGCTTCACCGACTGTAACCTGCTCTGGGACACTGGCGCAGATGCATCATGGCTGGACACCAAGGTTGCAGTACATGCCTGCCCATCAGGAGGGGCACAGGTGTCAAACACCTTGCTGCTCAGTCCTGAAACGGCATTTACTGAACATCTTTGGTGGCCTCTTACACCAGCTGTGACCCTGTGAATCCCCCAGTAGGCTCTGGGCAATGGCCTGCCCTCTCCCCCCATGGTACTCCCCCAGCCGGAGCCTGCACTCCTGCCTTCATCTACAGAATCTGCCCTAGCCAGTCCCTTTCACAGGCAGTGCCAGTATGTCCCATGTTCTTGCAGCCAGGGAGGAGCAAGGGCAGCCTCTTGCTGAGCTGGAGCTCATGTGCAAGTCTGGCCGCCAGGGTCTGGATGACAGTGCTGGAGCTGCAGTCTTGCCTGTGGCCCACAGCATGGGCTAACCTGCCCTCTGTCCTGGTGTGCCAGGCACTGTTGTCACACTGGGGGACAATGGGTAGGGACAAGAGAGCCTCACTTCCCACTGCTACCTGGTGTCTGTGTGTGAGCGCGTGCCAGAAAGCCTTGCTTTCAATTCTCTGAGCTGTGGCAACCACCATGGACACCTTCTGGATTCACTTCCAGTTGGAGTCTGCTGTACACCCTTCGGGAGGTGCTTCTGTCCCCCTTGCTGGACAGAGGTCACTAGGTTGGTGTCACCAGGCCTGCAAGGCTCCGCTGTATCTCTCTTGAGGCTCAAGAAAGCATCCCTCATCAAGGCCTGGTTCTTCACTCCTGGGTAAAGCCCTCATTCGAGTGTGTCGCCTGGGCACCCTCACCCTGGCCTTGGGGCTCCTCGCCCCTCCCTGGGTTGCCTTGGGAACCAGAACCATAGCTGGCTCTGCTGTGCTTTCCTCCTCTGATTGGCTTCGCGTAGCCCAAGCTTGCCTTGAGTTTTCCTGAAGTCCAAGCTGGTGAGAGGCAGATGCGTGGAATTAATATCTTCTTCCAGCCAACCCGATGTACGTTGGGAATTTTAGGACAGCTGGGACTTAATGTATCCCAAGCCCTTCTTTCAAAAGGGTTTCTAACTACTAAGCCACTGATTTTTATTTTATCGTGCAAATTGTGTTTGTTCATAGATTTTTGCATATATATCCAGAGAATAGTAATAGCAGTAACCTGGTCATTTGGTTTTGTGGTATGAATTGCCAAAATAGTTGAATTTGTCGACATTTGTACTTACGGGGGTACTGAGAAACCCAAGGCAAACTGACCCCATTTTGTTTATTTTGTTTGAGACCTCCATGTTAGAACTGTTTTGTCTGAGATCTCCATGCCAGATCAAACTATTCAAACTGCCCCAACCCCAGTTCCTGTACAAATCACCAAGAGTCCTTGGCTGAAGAACAGCTTCAGACCAGCCAACTGTGAGTCAGTTTACCAATGTTTTGAAAATATATGCTTCTGCAAACGTGTGGTTTGGCCCAAGGAAAAACATTGGACCAATCCCTGTGTGACGCTAATGCAAACGCTGATGTCCACCAACTCTGCAACTGCCAAGCTGGAGATCCCCGTCCCTTGCTGAAATCCCAATAAAAGCTGGCTTCAGCAGGCATTTGGGGCTCTTGCTTCGATTCTCATTGCATGGAGATAGAACAGTAGCCCAAGCCTGGACTTGCCTGAATAAAGACTCCTTGCTTTTGCAGCAGATTTGGTCTCCTCTTGGTGATTTGGGGAAGAGGATTTGGACCTCTGGGCATCACAATACTCACAAGAAATTCCATAGGAATATAACAGCCATAATTGTAAAAGCTTAAAAAATGCTTAGCTAAAACTCTAATGGATCCAAAAAGTTGGACAACACCATACTTTCATCGATTTTAAGTTTGAGATGGTGTCGTCCAGTGTTTCCGATAGTGGTCTGTGACTTGCAATGCTCATAATTGTCACCTCAGCCTAATGATAGCTGAGCTTACAAAAAGGTGACACCGTACGGGAAGGATCCCAATGCCAAGGGGTGAAATTGCTAGGTGCTTCAACTAGCAGATAAAGTGAGAACAGAAGAATTTCAGAGCACTGAACTGATGTAATAAACAGACTCACTCAGACCTCCCTTTGCCTTCTGGGTAGGACACAGCGACTGGAGCTGAACTGGAGAAGAGTTGTGGACTCTGTATATGGCACAACGGGTTCGTTTTTACTTGGAAGTGATTCCAGTCCATAGTTTGTTGATACACAGTGTGCCTGCATGTGACAGGCTAAATCCTGGGGGTATTTTGGGGTTTTGATATATTTGTATATCATGTTTGGAATATATGTTTGGGGTTAGAGAGATTGACCAGCACTTGCTGTTCCTCACAGAGCCAGGGTACTGGTCCTCGCACCCGTGTCAGTCAGCCCGCAGTTTCTGTTGCTCTTGCTTCAGGGATTGGACACCTCTTCTGACTCCATAGACACATGCACCCATACACGTAAACACACACATGTACATAAATTAACAATAATTCTTTTTTTTTAAAAAAAGTAGTTAACAACTTGAATAGACATTGGAGAAAGATTAAAAGTCACATAAATTATTTGAATTTTTAAGAGAGGTCAGTCATGTCTCAGAATCTGAAATCTAGGTGTGGCGGTAGTGCAAAGGTTCGAAGAGAGCAGCGCGTTCTACAGCTATGAGTGTGATTTCGGCACAGTACTTGCTTAGCATGCATGAAGCCCTGGGTTCAGTCCCCACTGCACAAACAAACAAACAAACAAACAATGATGGCATAGTCTTCTAGTACCAGAGGCCTGAGGATTAGGAGTTCAAGGTCATCCTCTCATGCCTTGGAAGTTTGAGGCTAACCTGAGCTACATGAAGCCCTCTCTTAAACAAAACCCAAAGGATAAAACCAAAGAGAATGGTGTGTTTGATACCAGCCTGCACTATGTAACATGTCAAAAACAAAGAAGCAAATGGAAACTACTAATGCAGAAATGAATGCCTGGGTATGACTTGGCTCAGTGAATTTATGTGTGGCCTTTAGGTCACTCTCTACTGCCGCACGTGAAAGACACCCTTCTTGTTTGAACATTTCCTGCCCGACCTTTGATTGTTGTGGTGTAGGTTAGATATACATGTTGCTTGATTTTTGATCTTTTTCGAGAATATTATAACTGAGTACTATATATCATTTCCACTCCTCCCTTCCCCCTTCTAAATCCTCCAGTACCTTCCCCCTCTCAAAGTCATGACCTCTACCACTGCTTTCATTATTTCTTATGCTTATTATGTTACATGTGTGTGTGTGTGTACATGTGCATACGTTATGCATATACACACTCTACTGAATCCATTTACTGTTGCTCATATGAACGTGTGTTTAGGGCTAACCATGGGCATTGGATAACCTATCAAGGGGGAAGCATCCCTGGAGAAACAGATTCTCCCTCTCTCCGCAGCCGTCATTGCCTGTGGCTCCTCCTTTACTGGGGGAGGCTTGTGAAATTGTCCCCTCCACGCTGGCACACCAACGGTTCTCATTATGCAGGTCCTGTTTAGGCGACCAGGGCGTTAGGGTTGCACAGCCACAGCTTCGGTGCCGTTACTAGAAGACCCTGCCTCCCAGCAGACTCCCTGGTCGTCTTGCTCTCCCTATGGCTTCATGCTCTCTTCCACGGTGCTCCCTGAGCCTTAGGTGTGGGGTCATATTGCAGATGTCTCAGTTGGGATTACACATGTCACAGTCACATACTCTCTGCATTTTGACAAATTGTAAACGTCTGTAAGAGTCTCCATCTGTTGCAAAAAGAAGCTTCTTTGGTGAGGAGTGAGAGCTACACTCTCTTAAACCTGTGGGTTTAAGGACAAGTATATAAAATATAGTTACAAATTACACTGGTTTAGGAAAATGGCAGTAGTAGGTTTTCCTCCCCAATCTATGACTCTCCACCCAGTAGTAGGCTAGGTTTGCAGTACTTGACGTGAATTCCCTTCTATTGAGTGGTCCTTAAGAACAATTAGACAGCGATTGGTCACTCCTCGAGATAAAAGTACCAGCATTACACCATTGGGGTTATGCCAGGCTGGTTATTGTTGAGGTGCATAGGATTCACAGCTGGGTAAGATTGTTCTTCTTCTTTGGCTGCTTGCTTGGTACCTTCCAACACCATGAGAGCCATTCTCAGGAAGGAGGCTTCCAGGTCCGTTCAGATCCCAACAAGTCCTGTGTCTGAAGTGTGTAGTGCCTTCAGCAATAGGGTCTTTCCTTCATGTTCTGGAAGGCAACCAATGGCAGTAGCATGTATTGCTTAGGGAGTCTCTTGGACACTCCTCTGATCAACAACACCAAGTGAGGTCTCCCATGGCACCATGATTTCTGTCTGTGGCTCTTGGTGGAAGCACTACCACACATGTGGCATAAGTCAATTTAAATTCTATATACTATATATACTATAAATATATAAATTATATATACTATACTAAATTATATAAACTATATACACACACACACACACACACACACACACACATCACATCACATGTATTTTCAGTAACCTTATAAAACAATACTTCCCAATGGCTTTTTCCAAGCATCCATAATGCTATTTATCTCTCCTTCCTCTCCTTTTGTATGGTCCTTCCTCTCCACCCCAGTGAAAGCCCATTTCGCTCTTCGTGGCACCTGTGTCCCTGTGTCTCTCCTCTCCCCATGGTCCTCTTCTCCTGCCCTGGTGTTTGCCATTGCTCCTGGTTAAACACTCCCATCTGTAGATGGAGACCTGGGGTCCACAAAGGAGAGCGAGCACACAGCACTTCCATCTCTGGGTCTGAGACACCTCACTCATATGTTAAACAACTCTGGCCATAAGAATTTTAAATGAAAGCTTTACCTTTTATAGAATTGTGGTACATTTTCGAGACTTCCGTTAACAGAGCAGGAGGAACAAATGGGTGCCACGCATAGCGTACAGTCACCCATGAATTCAATTCCAACACAAAGGACAAAATGGTAAAGGCCAGTTATCAGAATGAAATCTTTATGTGAAAAAAATCTAACTGGTGATGCAACTGTTCATCATTGCATATTCTAAAGCTTTCAAAACAAAACAAAGAACTAATAGAGCTACGTGGTCCTGATCCATAAAACTATGCACACCTCAGAATTAAACTACAATGTGAAAACCGCAAATTTAAATCATCAAATCATGGGTTGGAGAGAAATTTCAGCCATTAAGAGCCACGGTTCTTCTGCAGATGGACCTCAGCGCAGATCCCAGCACTCTCGTGCGGCTCACAGCCGCCTGTGACTCCAGTCCCCAGGGTATGATGCCCCCCAGCCTGTACAGGTTCCAGGCACGCACATGGAGCACAGGCAAACATGCAGACAAGACAACCGTGTGTATAAAATAAGTCACCTTTTAAAAATCAAAGATAGGGAAATGTATTGGTAGTAATTGTTATAAGGCTGTTCAACAGCAGGAATTCATTCCATTTAAGGAAACAGATATGGTAGGTGTTAAATATTATGAAAAAAATCAGTGTGATGAGAAATACAGTTTCGTTATCACTTTCCTTGCAGTTACAAAAATTGCTATGAAGATAGAATTCGAAAATAAACAGTCAAAATGTTAAAGCATTCCCATGAACAGACACAGATAAATTCAGTTGATGCATTGTTCAAGTCTGCAGTTTTGTCCACTCTTTACTATGATTTCAGACAGGACATTAATGCATCTTTGACCTAATTTGTACTTCTTGCAAATACAAGTTTATTTATAGCACTCCAGAAATTATCTTCTTCTCTTCTTTCATACACACACACACACACAGACACACAGACACACAGACACAGACACACACAGACACACACACACAGACACACACAGACACACACAGACACAGACACACACACACAGACACAGACACACACACACAGACACACACAGACACAGACACACACACAGACACACACACACAGACACACACAGACACACACACACACACAGACACACACACACAGACACACACAGACACACACACACACAGACACACACACACAGACACACACACACAGACACACACACAGACACACACACACAGACACACACACACACACACACACACACAGACACACACATTTTTATTATTTAAAATAATTTTTAATTTTAACTATGTTTTGACTGTATTCTTCCCTTCCACCAAGGCCTTTCAGATACTGTCCCCTCCTATCCATGCAACTGTAAGTTCTTTCTCATAAAACAAAAACCTGATATTACAACAAATCCCCCAAACCAAGAAAACAAAACAAAATCATGCCCCAAAACGTCTGTTGACTCCCAGATTGCTGCAGTTCCCAACGAGCAGCTCCGTAGGACAGGTCTAAGTGTGTGATGAACTTCGCTGTTGGATGTCAAGAGGTTTGTCCTTGGCTTCTTTCAGCCAGTAGAAAATGGAAAATCTTCCCTGTGAAAATTGGAGAGCAAACAATATCTCACTTCTTCCTAAATAAAATGCTATCGGCACACATATAATTCTGCATAAAGCAGTATGTTAACACTAAAATTAAGTCATGTTCTACCAACTGTATAGTATTATAATTTAAATTATTCTAGAAAAGTACACATTTCTAAGGAAATTCCAAATTTGAATGAATTAAAACAGAAGAAAAAATGGAAATTCCTGACATATAAGGTAATGGATAAACTTCTGTTTTTTGAAAGGACTCAACATTCTTGAGGTGTTCTTTAAAAATCTTTTTAAATAATGAATTAAGTTTTATTTATTTTTATTTTATCAAAAATAGATTCTTTTCTCACGCGATATCTCTGGAGTACAGTCTCCCCTCCCTCCACTCCTCCCAGTTCTCCTCCCTCCCCTCCCATCTGGGTCCACCCCCTTTCTGTCTCTCATGAAAAACAAACAGGCTTCTAAGGGGTAATAATAAAATACAATGTAACAAGATATAACAAAACCCAACATATTGAAATAGGGCAAAACAAACACACAGAAGGAAAAGAACCCAAGAGAAGGCACAAGGAACATAAGATGCAAAAGCGTCTCCATCCGCGTCGCATACTCCGGGATTCCATAAAGACACTAAGCCAGAAGCTCTTTAAAAACAATTACGTAAAATGACTGGTATGCTAATTTGCTTGAATATGGATGTGATTTCATTGTGGATTATTTGTATTTAATTTTCTAATTTTATTTAGTCCCTATATTCCTTAAAATGCATAGGTGTACACACAGATGCACATGTAAATTTCATATACATTTAACACATATATTTATTTATATATAAAACAAATGAAAATGAAAAGGCAAAAAAAATACTCAGTATCTCTTTTCTTCCTAAATAAACGCTATTAGCAAAAATACAATTCTCCATAAAGCAGAATGTTAACACTAAAATTGTGTCATGTTCTACTAACTAAATAGGGTTAAAAATTATTCTAGAAAAGTACACATTTTTAAGATTTAGTAAACCATGTTAGGGATATTAAAGCAATCCATTTCCACCATTTACTTCCACTATTTTACATTCTATTCATTGCCTGTGAAATTTATGTATTTGACGCTGAGAAATAGAAAAATAGCATCTCAGCTGGTCGGTCATCAACAGAAATCAGGAGACAGGTTAATAGTTCCATATATATATATGGGGAGAGAGAGAATTGAATTTAGATTCCCATTTGGGAGGGAAAAGACCATTTTTAAGGCAAAAACTTTTTAAAATATAAAATGAGACTTCCATACGGCAAACTAGCATGTAACCGTTGAAAACTGTGACCTGGAAGAATACACACTTAACTATTAGAAACATCCATGGTTAATTTGCGTCAGTTGTAGGAACTTCACATTCTGCAGAACTTGAGAATTCTCTTCCTTATGAAACACAAGAAGCAACCCCAGTCTCCCGACATGCCTGTAACACAATGTAAACACGTGGGGCAGGTCTCTGAAGCCAGGCTCTCCTACCTCAAGGGGTAGAGTCCTTCCCGGTATTCTTCCTGACCCTCTAGGTGAGGTTCCTTTTCCTTTCTGACAGCTTCCTTTGCAGATCCCTAAGCTTATCTTACTTTTTCATGTAAGTAGTTCAAGGTGACCCTTTGTTTAGGTTTTATGAGTCTTTTATGGAAATAAATCGTATGGTGTACTACCAGTAGGCTACCAGAACCTGTTGTGGAATAACCAGAAACGAAATGCACAGGGTATTTCAGCAGATGGAAACCGTGCACATTTTGACATGTACTCACATGTTTTGCAGATGTATAGCAAGTAACACAAAGTAGAATGTATTACAGTAACATCTTCCTATAAAAAATGAAGATATTCCTGCTTTGGGTCTGCTTAAAGTCTAAGGGGGCAGAGAGGTAAGATAAAAATGGGCATTATAACTTTAAATAAGTGCTGAGGTGATATACAGCTCCATTATCAATAAAGACATTTATCTGCTGGGTTCAGGAAGATGTCCCAGGTAAAGAAGGTGATAGACTGAGAAATAAAACAAGGTGAGGAAGTCCTGGACAGAGGATGAAAAGCAGTAACTCCACAGTGCGTGGGAAGGCTCTATTGCCACATATCTCCAGCCAAGGAGAAATAATACACAAAGTGCAGCCAAGGCCCGCGGGACGGACTGGAGGAGGGAGCACTGGGGATGTGTAAGGGCAGAGAACGATCCCTAGCAACCTTGAGAAACACCTGGAACATACACGTGTGATCCAGCCAAGCAAGGAAACTCAGATGCTCACATGCTAGCGTGGAGAATATGTTCTCCCATTAGCCGGGCTGAACAAACCCACAGATCAAGGGCCAATGGACAGAATAAGAAAGTCTTGCCTCAACTCTAAGTTGAATCATTCTGATACTTTAAACAAACCATAAAAACAAGAGCGCAGGGAATCAAGCTGGCCGTAAGGACCTTAAGTGCATAACAAACTGATACAAAATTCCAAAAAAGAAGCTGCTCATGAAAGATGTCTTTACTTAAATTTGTTTTGAGAATTTCATACACGAGAACTGTATTTACATCATTTCCACCCCTCCTCCCCTCTCTCCAATATATATTTAAAGTTTTGGATTGGACGCCCTAGCAGGACTTTTGTCCCTCTCTCAGCAGACATTGCCTGTGGCTCGTCCTCTAGGCACAGGGTCTTGGCAGCTTTCGCCCATCCGCACTGACTCTGGTGTTGTCGTTGTGCAGGCTGTGGTTAGGCAACAGTATGTTTGATATTTCATGAGTGTGGCTTCCCTGTCAGATACAGAAAACACAGTCTCATAGCGGCCATCCTCCCGGCCCTCCGGCTCGTATGGTCTGTCTACCTGGTCTTCTGCGGTCCTCCTTGACCCTTAGGCATAGACGGGCTTGTGTTGTACCAGTTTGGGTTGACATTCTCCACCCCATCAGTTGTTACCTATATTTTGACCCATGTGGATTTCTGTTATGGTCTCCGTCTTCTGCAAAAAGATTTTCTGCTGAGGAGGAGGAGCTGTATTTATCCGTGGGTATAAAGATAAGTATTTAGAATGCAGTTGAGAATTCCACTGGTTTAGGAAAGTGGCAGTAGTAGCTCTCTTCTGGGTCCATAACCTTACCAACATGGAAAGTTGGCTGGGTTTACAGTACCAGGTATGAATTCCCTCCTACTGAGTGGTTTTAAGTGCAATTAAGCAGCTATTCGTTACCCTCCTCCCCCAGGTGTAAGTGCCACCAATGTACCATTAAGTTTATCTTGCTGGGCTGATCATTGCTGGGGTTCAGAGGTTTTATAACCGGGGAGGACTACTGATTGCTTTTTTCCTTTGGCAGCTTGTATAACACCTTCCAATGCTTTGGGAGCTAGTCTTTGGGGAGGGCTTTCAGATCCATTCTAGCATGGTTTCTTCAAGCTCTGTCTTGATAGCGTAGTGTCTTCAGCAATAGGGCCTCACCTTCTAATTCTGGGAGACCACCAAGGGCAACAACTATGGGCTATATTATTTAGTAAGTCTCTTTGGTTCCCCTGGCCAACAACTAAATAGAATGGCTCTTGAGGGGATGTTATTACTCTAAGTGGCATAACTATATTAAAACTATATATACATATCTGTGTTTGAATGTATATGCGTACATACATTCTTAGGACAGAGGTGCTCTGAAGGGGGAAAGGGTAAAAATGGAGGGGTGTATGTACCTGGAAGAAAGGAATGAAGGCGATACAGAGAGAGAGGAATGGTGGAAGGATAAATAACACCAAAGATTTTTTTATGCCATAAGGAAACATTATTTTATATATACTTAGAAATCATAAAGTAAAGGCTGGTGAGGGGTCTCGGTAGTTAGAAACACTTGCTGCTCTTACGGGGGACTTAGTTTTGTTTCCTAGAACCCACGTGATGGCTCACAACTACCTGTAGCTCCTGTTCAAGGGATCTGATTCCCTCTTATGACTTCTTGGGGCATCAGGCATGAATGTGGTACACATCCAGGCAAAATATTCATACATAAAGTAAAACAAATAAATCTTTGAAAGTTTTTAAATGCATAAAAGTATATATGTATATAACAGCTTCTGTATAAAAAGTGGTTCTCAGCTCATGGAGTCAACTAAGCACAGCCCATAGGGGCTCACAGAGACTGAAACAGCCATCAGGCAGCCTGCATGGGTCTGCACTAGGTCGTCTGTGTGTATGTTAAGGTTATTCAGCTTAGTGTTCCTGTCGGACCCCTAACAGGAGTGTGTGTGTGTGTGTGTGTGTGTGTGGCGGGGGTGGGGGCTCTGGTTATTTTGCCTGCTCTTAGGACCTCTTTCCTCTTCTAGGGTGCATCTTCCAGCCTGATATAAGGGTTTGTGCCTAGTCTTATTGTACCTTGTTATGCTGTGTTTGGCTGATATCCCAGGAGGCCTGCTCTTCTCTGAGGGGAAAAGGACGAGGACTAGATCTGAGGGACAGGGAAAGGGGGGAGGGGTGGCTGGGACCAGTAGAGGGAGGAGAAACTGCAGTTGGGATGAATTATATGAGAAAGAGAAAGAGAGAGAAGGAAATCGATTCTCAGGCTGCAGAAAATCAAGATCCAAATAAACGGGATGGAACTGTTACGAGTGCTGACTGCTCAATCCCGGGGATTGACTGTGGATTCCAGCACCCAGAGCAGGCAGCTCATAAATGCCTATAACTCCATCCTGCGGCCTCTGCAGGTACTCACCCACACGTATGTGCATACGATACACGCATAAAGATATATACACACACTCACATAAATAAATCTTTAAAAAAGTAAGAACAGATACTCCTATATGAAACACATGCTAAAAGTAAATAACTGGATTGGGTAAAAACACAGAAATGTATACACCATGCAAACGCCAATTTATTGTGCATGTGTGGCAGGGGGCGGGTGTGTGTGTGCTGATGTGTTTTTACCAACGGAGCCACCTCTCCAGCCCAATGCTTACACTTGATTAAGGAGAGCTGAGCTTGGCTGACCGTATTCATGCCAAAGTACATTATTTAGCAAAACCTGTTCTGGCAATAACAAGATCCATTTTGTTGTACCCAGAATTCTTTAACCCCTTTGGCCCTCAAAGTTTCACCAGGAGTCCAGGTCTGATGTAAAAACAAGGAGCCTTTATTCTGCAGAGCAAACCAGGATGCTGGGGTCAGGCACCAGGTGAAATGGCCGACCCTGAGCAAAGGCTTGCCGGCCTTTTGATAGACAGCAAGAGGGGTTTTTTACCATGGATGAGGTAGCCTGGTTTCTAATTGGGGAACAGAGTGTGGCTTACAAACGTCCAGTTTGATCGGCTCGTGCTCAAGGGACTAACTGTCCACATTCTTAAGCTATATCTGGTTAGCCATCAAAGTCAAGACATTTGGTTTACGACCCCTAGGCCATCTGGCCAGATAAGGTAGGGGCCACTCCTGCACTGCTTCTTCTCTCTGATTGGTTGCCTTCAGAGTGGGGGGTCCTTTCTCAGGTTATCTAAGCCCCTGGTTAGAAGTGTATATGAGTCATAAGAAAGTATTTACTTCGTTCCTTTAAATTGAAACATCATGTGTGGTAAAGTGTTTGAAAGTCAACCTGTCATTTCTTATTTAGTTCTAACCTTAAGGGATGGTTCAGAAGAGCAGTAAAATTTTAAGAAACCAAACCAAAATAAAAGTAACTTTAAGATAAATAAATAATTCTAAAAGGAGGACGTGGAGTTGAGGTACGATTCCGGGTTCCGAGGGGAAAGTGGGGTGGTGATGCCCTTGCAACTCCAGAGCCAGGTGAGGGTACAAGCAAAGATGGCTCCCTGAGTCTCCAGCTGCCTGTCAAGGCCCCAGCTGGGCAACCCCGGTGGAGCTCCCCTTGTGATTCCACTGCTACCCCTCACTATTTCTGTGGTGCTTTGTGCCTTTTCTCATGTGTGCACAAATAGCACAAATTCTAAATATTCGGGAAAATAACGTCATATTAGGGGGAGAATCTAATTCAGATTTCTTGTGTAAAAGTTAATCGTTCCCAAACCTCTGAGACTCCATCTTCTCCCGAGGTTGTTAAGAGCAGCCACGGGAGGCCCACGGCTAATAAGAGCTAGAAAGACACTGACAAAAACAAGAAAGCACAGTGATGCAAAAGCGTTAGGTATTAAGATTCGTCCTTTAGAAACAACCACGTGACTACGGTAGGAAAGCGTACCCCATTGTAAATACATTTGACTGCTTTGCTTTGTGACTGCAGTTGCTGCCAGCAAATACTACTGACTTGAATACCTGCTTGCTGACCTCTCTGAAATGGGCATGACTTCCCACGTATGTATGATAGAAACTTTCTGAACTGTGTCTGGGACTAACTAGGAAGAATAGATGGGAAGAGAAGGACATCATGATGCTGTAATAGTTTCCTCAAAACAATCTGCGGGGGTAATTCCGCCGTGAGCACCTGGGGCGCTGGGGACTGTATTGAGAGAAGAGGGGGAGAGAAAAGAGAGAGAGAGAGAAAGGAACAGCAGCTACAAAGCTCATCACATGAACCCGCGTGAGCCTCTTTCCTTCCTGACTCGGCACCTTCTTCTTCAGGTCCCTGAAGTCCACTGAGCTGGACTCCCAGCAGCGGGGAGAGGGCGGGTGGATGTCATCGTGATCCAGTGTGTGCGTGTACTGAGAAGCCACAGAGAGACTACTGGGAGCCCACTCTGGGTCTTCTTGTCCAGAGAGACCCCGAGAAAGACACTGAGGCACGAATCGATGCAAAGACACGAGGTTTATTGACCCGACGCGTCGGGGCGTCCTCCATAAAGTCTCTCGCACCCCAACTGCCGTGGAGTTCAAATCTGCGATTGAGGTTTGCAGCGCTGGCGCCTCTGCGACACAGCGGGCCCGCACCGCGGTGCGAAGGTCTCCGGAGCTCGTTCTCCACCACAAGCTTGGCTTTGTCTGTCTGCAGCTTCTCTTTAGTTTTAGAAATACTGAAAAAGACAAATATTTCATCTCTCTCTTTCTTCCTAGATGGATTTTTAAAAGACTTTATTTTTTAAATGGTCTTAATAGTAAATGGAATTTCCCATAGAAGTGTTCTATTAACATTCAAAATGTGCCAGACAGCGGTGGCACACGCCTTTAACCCCAGAGGCAGGGGAGGCAGAGGCAGAAATAGGCAGATCTCTGTGAGTTCGAGGCCTGCCTGGTCTACAGAGTGAGTTCCGGGACAGCCAGAGTTACAACAGAGAAAATCTGTCTGGAGAACCAAAGCAAAACAAAAAGACAAAATGTTTCAGAGAATGCTTTTGTAATTGTTGTTTAAATTATTCTAAATAAATGCAAATATATAAATGGAATGATCCCTCACTAGCAAGTAATTCAAACAATGCAAGGGGAAAAGAAATGGCCATTGATGACTGGTGGTTTCACAGGCAACACTGAAGCCTGTTGGAAGGGCTGTTTTCAGAATCCCATTGTAAATACTTGTATTTGGAGGGTGACAAGGAGAGATGGTGGATATTTTAATTTTTTTCATACAACAGGCATTTTAATATTTTATAGATTTAAATAGATAGATAAAATATTGACCTGCTTCAAAATATAGAATTAAAATATTTAAAAATTTTCAACTAAAGGTACTTGGTAAGCCAGTTTAGGGAGTCATAACCACCTCTCAAAGACATTTTTAAGCCTTTGGTTCTGCTGTTCACATATTTACCCGTTAGGAGAAATTAAGCAATTGCCACTGATAAATTATTCAGAGCCTTTAAGAGGAAATGCAAAGAACAAACTGGTGTTCAAATTAACCGAAGCAACTTCTGACCAGGAGACTTGGGACTGACCCTGCCTTGTACAGTGACTCAGGAATGAGATTCAACGTCTTCATGAACTGCACTTGGTTCTCGGTAAAGTAGAAAAACGGTCAAAGTGCAGTTTGACTGCACACTGCTTCAAGTTAACTCCCAAGGCCACAAAGGTAGTTCACTGGGTACCAGAGGTGCCAGAACTGCTGGGGTCTATACAAGTGCAGTCACCCCTCAGGTACTTGAACCTGTCAATGTATCCGCTTAATGAAAACTGACAAGAAAAATTATTTTAAAAAGAACTATATTAATCAGAAAACTGCATCTACATGTAGCTGAAAACATATCAGCTTTATTTAAAGGGAATATCAAGAGAAGAAAGTGACACAATGTAAATAAGAAATGTCACTTGCACTCGAGAGTTTTAAAGGGAAGTTAATTTCCTGGGGCTATTTTACAAAATTGTTCTTGAGTTGACATCTACTTCCTACACATTTCATGAATATTTTTCTCTAAACGTTTGGGCTACTGTCAAATTTTAATCAAGCTACCATATCTTCTGGAATGCAGTTTGGCTTACTTGTTTAGTTCATCAGACAGCGACTCTGTAATCTTCAGCTGGTCTTGGTAGCTTTGTTTATATGTTTCCAGCTTGATTTTATCAGAATATTCTCGAGATTTCACTCCAGAGAGCTCGGACGCCGTATCTTTGATTCTGCCTTCCATTTCAGTTCCTGCTGAAGCAACAGAATTCTCTCTTCGCTGCTCTAATTGGTCATAAGCTTCAGACTGGGTCTAAAAACAGTTCCAAAGCTACACCTTAGAACTTAGGCTGGCAAGATGGGTAAAGGCCGCTGATGCCAAGCCTAAGGGCCTGAATTTGACCTTGAGGATCCGCATAGTGGAAGAGAGAACCACCATGAGACAACCATCAGGTTGTCCTCTGACCTCCACGTAGCATTTAGTTAAAGAAAGCAAACCAACAAAGAAAAGCAAAACCTGACGACGATATATCCAGGGACTAGAGCTGTGGTTCAGCTGCCAGTCTAGAAGACCCATGTTTGAGCTCAGCACCCACATGGTGGCTCAATTCCAGCTCCAAGGGATCTGATTCCCAGCTCTTCTGGCCTGGGATGGCACCAGGTACCCATGTGATACACAGACACACATACACACAAAAAAAAAATTAAGTTAAAATGAGGTTATCCAGTAATTATCATATGATTATATCCTTAATGGAGTCAGCGATGCAGAAACTAATATTAAATATCTGCAAAAGGTGCCGGACTTTAAATATTTATCTTCAATATCAAGTGCGTTAAGTAAGAATTTTTTTTAAAATGGAAAGTTTATTCTGTGGTTGGAGCCTAGGGCCTCATAAAGGCTAAGAAACCACTTGAACACTGAAGTGATATCAATACAAACATTTATATTAAATATATAAAATTTCTATGTTGCAATTTTCTTCTGGTCAAGCAGCTATCTTTTTGCTAAGTAGCACTAAAGATCAGATGATTCTCTTTAAAAAAAAAAATCCTAAATTCTATGTTTACATAATAATAATAATAACAATAATGTAAACAGGAATATTTAACTGAAGAAATAGATGGCTTATTTTGAGAAGTCTAAAGAACAGATTGCTACAAAGGAAGAAGAAATATTTGTAAAATATGCACTGAAAATATAGCATGCAATGAGAAAAGCACACTGAAAGATAACTGTATTAACCTTTAGATATAGGTAGATTCCACTCAAGTTGTCTACAGTTGCTGTTCGGATCTTTCCTCAGCCTCTCGCTTATACACCTCTGCATTGCTGCGACCTATCATGTTCTTTTGCATGTGAGTTCTGAGGCTCAGTAATTCCTGCTTCAACTTTTTTTCCCTGGCCTCAAGCATTTCACATTTCTCCCGGGCAGCTGTCGTGGCCACAAGTCTCTGCCGCAGAGACTGCTTGTCGTTTTCCAGGCGTTCGCAGTTAAATAGCACCTGATGAAGCTGTGCTGTGGTGCAGCCAACCTGCATCAATAAGTTAATGTTATCTGTAGGTAATGAAGTTGGCAGAAAGAAGTTTAACACAAAAGCCGTAATCGGGACAGAGAGCTAGCTGAGCAGATAAAGGTGCTTGCCACCAAACCTGGCAACTTAAGTTCCATCCCCAGAACCCACGTGCTGGGAGGAGAGAACTGGCTCCCGTAAGTTGCCCTCTAGCCTTCACAAGCACGCCATGATGCATGTATGTGATGATGCGTACATACATACGTGTACAGAGAGAGAGAAATGGGTTCACTATTCTGTTAAAAGTGCTTTGATATAAAAACATATTCTATGTCGTCAAGCTATGGCACTGAGCTGTCTACCCAGTTTTATTGTTAATCTTTTCTGGGTAAAATAAATGTGTCTTTTGAATGTAAAGAATTTGAGAACGTGCTCTCTTTTCCCTATGTACTTACTCTGGCTAATTACTTGTTGCTTATTTCTTCTAGCTTGTTTATGTTGTGAAAGCCGTCATGTGTTCTGCTGGACCACAGTGATCTTCCATACCATACAAAATGACTTCAAGCTGGCAATTCAGCTGCTGCCCTGGCCACTAAGATAAACTGCCTCAACTTCCTGGTTTTTCAAAGCTTCTACTCTAGACTATGTCTTCTTCAGATAAGTTGGACAACTTATTCTGTGATTCTTGCGTTGAGCTATGAAATACAGTCACACATCTGAATTTGTTGATTAAAAGATGGTCAATACATAAAACTCATTTTAGGGACCTCAGACTCTGTAGCTCGGTGACTGTGATTTAGGGTTGGGTCATGGTATACAACCTGGCTTAATTTTGTTGTTGTGGAGACAGGGCCTCACTATGTAGCTTTGGCTAGCGGGAATTTGACATGTAGACCACACTGGCCTCAAACTCACAGGTATCCACCTGCATCTGCCTCCTTAGTGCTGGGATCAAATGCATGCACCACCATACCCAGCCAACCTGGTTTTAAATCACCAGCCAAGAGTAACGGCCTAAGTAAATTTAGTTCATATTTGAAAAGAAAAAAATATCCATTGACCTCTGGTTATAAAAATCTTAAGATTCTTTGTTATATAGCTGAAAGATTTGAAAGATTTATATTAACTGATTTTTTTCATTCTGAAATCAATTAAAACATACCTCATGTCTTAGTGTATTAATTTCATTATCTGTTTTTTAGTACTTAAGTCTCCAGGAAAACTAAAGTCTCCATTTTCATGTTCATTTGAGTTCTTTTTTGTCATTTTAAAAATGTTCATAACCCTGTGGGGGAAATGTTCAGAAAGGGTAATTGGAGTTTTTAAATTTTTACTTCAGAGGCAGAGTCCCCTGCTGCCGAAGCTGAGATCCTCTGTGACCGAGGGTCACCACGAGCTCCTGTACCCCCTGTCTTCCACCTCCCAAGAGCTGAGACTGGAAGCATACACCGCCACACCTAGCTATTAAGTAAAGCTTTTAAGGAGGAAATATTTAATAGTTTTAAAAACAGGCTATATTTATTATATAAAGGAATCATATACATGAAATTTTCAAAAACTAATTTAAAATTAATCAATAAAAACCTTCAAATCAAAAATCGAAAATGCTACACAAAACTACACACATATACACGTATAGTAAACATGCACACTTTCTTTAAATCCTTAACACAGTTCTCAAAATACACTTCAACAATTACCACACAAAAATAAGCAGTCTTCCTGTATACGAATGGCAAATATATTCAGAAAGAAACCAAGGAAGTAGCACACCTTCAAGGTGTGCCTACGATGGAATAGTGGCACAAATGTCATCGGAGCCACCAACCACTTTAGAAAGGTAGAAACCACTTTAGAATTTAAAGACCAGTCCATGAAATGTAACTGAGGCCAAGAACCAAAGTCTAGACAAGTCATGGGCCCTAAGGGAGAGGCTGCTATTATTCTGCTAAATGAACACAGCGGTGATGGGGACTGTCCTAGAGCTAAGAGTGAGGCCTCGAACCCGGTCTCATCCTGAGAGCGGTAGGAGTTCGGCTGCTCCCTGCATTAGTCTCGGCTGGTACCCAGCTATATGCCTGCTTCACAGAAGCAAAGGAATGTGGTTTGGTTGATGCTTAATCTACACTGTAGCTGGAAGCATAGAGTCTCCACATGGCGCCAGTATCCTTCTCTTTACCAATGGGTCCCATTCTTGGGACCAAGGACTCGCCCCGTGCCCACCCTATAAATGTACCATAATCCCTGCATTAAAGAGAGATGCCCCTCAGACAGCCTGTCTCCCTGCGTTCCTGTACTTGCCAGCTCAAAGAGTTCCGACCAAGGGTAGGACAGAAATGCAGTAAAAACCACACCATCCATGCCAAGTTCCCACGCAGATTCCCGCCTGGGGTCGGCCAGCTGAGGGAGGCTATGACTGCTCCACCTGGCAAGGAAGCCATGGCTGGGGACATGCATGGCTGAGATGTTTTACTACACAATAAAATGATTCTTAATGACATATTGCTATACCCACAGATCAATACAGTGCTCAATCCTCATCAGAGAAATTTCTTCTTGAGGTAGATGGTAATTAACATAGAGATCCACAACTGGACAGTATGCAGAAAGGAAGAGCCCTTGGAGCACTCAACTCTAAATGGAATGTCTTCACTACACCTCTAATCACGAAGGCTCAGGGATCTATGCAGAAGAGAAGGAAGAAAGATTGTAAGAGCCAGAGGAAGTGAGCGACTCCACAAACAAGCATTTTCCAGACACAGCAGGTCTGCTGTACATATGAACTCAGAGACTGTGACAGCATGCACAAGGCCTGCATGAGATCAAGCCAGAGAAAACCCCAGCAGAGAGGAGAAAGTGGACACAAAGTCTGCCCCCAACCAAGAAGCTGTCTGTAATTAAGCTGTCTGCGGAGAGAGGGAAAATTGGTTTTCTTCAATGAAGTGAGATTGGGTACATCAGTCACACTCAAAGGCGTATGCTCAGGAGTAGTTGGTCAACACAACTCTGACTCCATTGTGTGCGCGCGTGTGTGTGTATATGTGTGTGTGTGTGTACGTGTGTGTATGAGTATGTGTGCATGTGTATGTGTGTATATGTTGTGTGTGTATATGTATGTGTGTGCGTGCACACGCATGCACTTGTTTGCTTTGATTTTCATTTAAGAAAGAGAAAGAACATCAAGTTTGGTAGGCAAGGAAGGTAGGCTCTGAGAGGAGTTGGTGGATGAAAGAGAATGTGAACAAAATGTATTGAATGAAATTCTCATATTGGTTGGTTGGTTGGTTTGGAGATTTATTTTTTATTTTATAGTCTTTTATTGAGAAAGAAAGAGACAAAAAATCACCTAAATGTTGTTTATAAGAAACACATCTTAGTTTGAAAGATAGATACCACCTTAGCGTAAAAGAATGGACAAGAGCACCCCAATCAAATGGAACAAGTGCAAGCAGGAGCTGCTCTCCTAAGATCTGACAACATAGGTAGAAGGAGCCGATAGAGAATAGGGGTGGAAAGTAATTATATGCATTTATGAAATTGCCAAAAAATTAATTAATGAAAGTAAATAAAACAAATGATACAGAGCTGTGACTTTCATCCACAAGGACATGGAAATTGTACATCCTGAAGCCTATTCAGCAGAACCAGCAGACCCAGGGTGGAGATCGCTCTGAACTGAGATTTGGCTGCTCTCCACCTTACTCAAAGACAGCTTCCTTTGCTGTGGACAGCAACCAATGGAGATATGCATAACTATTCAAAGTGCTGGGAATAAGAGAACAAGTGCTGAGCGCTAAATGCAAAATTATGGAAACAACACACACATATACACACACATACACACACACACACATATACACACACACACACATACACACACACACATACACACATACACACACACAAACATACACACACACACACATACGCACACACACACACACACACATACACACACACACACATACACACATACACACACACGCACACAAACTCACACACACAAACATGCACACATATATACACACATACACACACACATACACACATACACACACATACACACATACACACACACACGCACACAAACTCACACATACACAAACATACACATATACACACATACACACACACACATACAAACACATACACACACTCACACATACGCACACACACACTCACACATACACACACATACACACACACACACACACATACACACATATACACACACATGCACACAAACTCACACATACACACACACATATATACACACACACACACATACAAACACATACACACACATATACATACACATACACACACGCAAACACACACACTCACACATACGCACACACACACTCACACACACACATACACACACACACATACACACATACACACACATACATACACAAACACACACATATACACACATACACACACACATACATACACACACATACACACATACACACACACACGCACACAAACTACACACATGCACACATACACACACATACAAACACACACACACGCACACACACACTCACACATACACACACATACACACACACACACATACACACATATACACACACACGCACACAAACTCACACATACACAAACATGCACACATATATACACATACACACACATACACACACACACACACACACACACACACACACACACATACAAACACATACAAACACATACACTCACACACACACACACACACACACACACACACGGCTCAGACAACATTACAGAAGAGGAGACAGAATGGATTATTAGAACAGAGGATGGGGACGAGTACTGTGAAATGTGTCTTCTGGACGTGGGTCTCACTAGAACTCACGGGAGCTGTGATCACCTGCATGAGCTGCACACAATCACACCAGCCAAAATTTCAGCAAGCCTGAACACGATTCTAAAGAATAAAACAAGTCTTTTAAAAGAATGACGGGAATAGGCATTAAGATTCCAGCACGCTGGAACGCAGGGGGAAGCAGCACTACCAAAAGAGACGCGCCACGTGTGCCCCAAAACACACGTTCAAAAACAAACAACGAAGTATGTTGTGAATATGATAATCTGTTTATGGAAATGCAAATATGGAACGGAGTCTTACACAGGTTTTAGGAACACTGCGGCTTGCTCACTTAATAATGGATGAATGTCCTGAGATGTTAAACTGTTACCTGGTTAGCTCTTTCTCATATTCTTTGTTTCTCTCCCTTTCTCCCTCTAATCTGTATTTCAGGGATTGCTTTAACTCAATGTAGTTCTTTAATTCTTCCGTATCTTTTTCAGACTTTGGAAAAAATGAAGAAAAATATTTTCAAAAATGTAGAGACCCTATTTTATTTCTTAGAAACATAACTTCTATTGAGTTCCCGAACAATATCTGTTTAGATAGGTCCATGAAACACATTTTTAAACCTGATACAACTAAGTGCAGACTTAATCACCATCCTAAGACATATCAAACCAATTTACATTCTTCACCATTAACTTTTCTGAAATTTTAGCTACAGATTTTGTTTGTAAAAAAAAAAAAAAAGCCTTCTCTGTAATATGTGACACATCTCTTGCCTGTCTCCAGATGCTCCCTTTCTTCTGGGCCGTAACTGTTCTTCAGTGTGCGGCCTCATCTACAAATAGCTTTTGTTGCTTATTATCTTCATGGGTATTAATTCTACTTTTTCAATCCTATAGCGGCTATGATTGCCAGCACAAGACCTGCCCATGATCAAGCCAGTCAGGCCTCCAGCACAACGAGAGAAAGGAATCATGAGGTTCCACCCACAGTGGAGGAAAGGTTGCCAGTTGAGAAGGAGAGTCAGTTTACTTCAGTGATGGGAGCATGGTAGGTTGTCCATGCGTTGGCGGATGGCACTCTGAAGAACTAACTCGACTCAGCTAGGAAGGAGGAAGAGGAGGAGGAAGAAAAAGAAGACGATGTAAAGGGAAGACTGGAGTCCAGAAGGGGCATCTGGGAGGAGGAGATGGGCCAAGGAGATGCAGTCTAAATACAAAGCACTGCTGTTAGGGACAAAATAATTATTTTAAAGATAAAGCCCAAATTTGAGGGGTTTGCTCCTCTGCAAAGCTCTTCAAAAGTAAGTGATAAGTGGAAATTCTACATAGCATCATATAATGTCAACAGGCCAAGCGTCTCTCTAACACTGGGCTGTCATACTTCAAATCACAGTTCTCCCTGCAGCTGGGCCCTCAGAAGCTCTAGCTGTGCTTTTGCTTCTTTTGCTTCTGAAAGCTCCTTTTGTAGAATATGAAGACAATCTTTTATTTGTTTATTTTTTTCAGAAAGCAGTTCAAATTTATGTTTTTCAAGTTCCATTGATCTTTCATATGAGTAAATTGTATACCAGATTATCAGTAGGCTGACGGGATCTGCATAAAAGATCAGTATCATAAGTGATAAATAAACACACATTAAACACAATTTTTTAAAGTCATACTGTATTCCATAAATTAATATAATTAATATAATATAATATAAATAAAAAAATATAAAGCATTTTACAAATGAAAGAGAAAGGCTATTTAGAAACTCCCTACATCACATAGTAATTAAACCACTAAATATACAGAACACAAAAAGGACATTAAAAGCTGCAATGGATAAAGATTAAGTCACAAATAAAGGTATGCCCTTAGAATAACACCTGACTTCTCAATGGAAACTCTGAAATCCAGAAGGCCAGGATGGTTGTTCTGCAAGCTCTGAAAGATGACAGATGCCACCCCAGACTTTTATACCCAGCAAAACTATCAATCACAAACAGAGAGAAAGAAATACATTTCAAAATAAAGATAAATTTGAGCAATTTCTGTCCTCCAATACAACTCTACAGAAGGTACTGAAGGAAAACTTCAGTCTAAAGAGAAGGTCAACTACACCCAAGAAAACACAAGGAATTAATAATCCCAGAACACTTCATTAAAAGTGGAAAACAAAAAACACCACAAGAACAAAATGACAAGAATTACTAAACATTGCTCAATAATGACTCTCAAAATAAATGGCTTCAATACCTTAATCAAAAGACATAGACTAACAAATTAGATTAGAAAACAGGATCCGTCTTTCTGCTGCTTCTAAGAAACACACCTCCCCATCAAGATCAGAAAACACAAAATCAAGAGCAAGCAGGCAAAGCTGTTGTAATATTTAACAAATTAGACTTCCAGTTAAAACTAATCATTTAAGGGTAGCTATCATACCTCATCAAAGAAGTATCTCTTTACAGCAAATAGGGACCATCACAGAAAACCACAACTGGACATAATACAGAGATGAATAAATTTTGGAGAACCCAGCCCCAGTTGATGCATCTACATCACAACTCCTGCATCCATGGTTCAGAGAACATCATAGAGTGGGTGGAAAGATTGTAAAAGCCAGAATATCAGGAAATCAGTTGTAAAACCAGTAGAAAGCCTCTTGTAGAAATGGCCACATATGTGAGATCTAAGCAATGTCAATATCAACAGACATACTACCTTGAAAGGGAGAAAAATCTCATGGGGTCACATCCCTAGACAAGAAACTGTAGGCAACTGATGAATGCTGAGAGAGGGAGAGTTAGACCATCTCAGCAATAAGCCCCCTAATTGCTTGTCCAATTCAAAGTGGTTAGCCCCAAAACCACATACACACAGCAAAAATAGACTCAGCAAGTTATATTTATCTATTTGTGCATACACATATATGTGTATATAACAATAATAATCAGGGAGAAAGAGGTTATGGGTTTCAGAGGAGGAGATATGGAAGGAGTTAGAGAGAGGGGACTTAGGAGGGGCTGGAGGGAGAAAGGGGAAAATGAAGGTGGTATAATTATATTTTAATTAAGAAGCATAAATATTTTTTAAAAACTAATCAGAAGAGATAGGGAAGGACACTACATACTTATTAAAGAAAAAAATCGACCAAAGAATATTGTAATTCTAAATATTTACGCACCAAACACATGGGCACCCAACCTCATAAGAGAAACACTACTACATCTAAAATCACAATTAACCCTAACACACTGGTAGTGGATGACTTCAATTTCCTGCCTTCACCAATAGACAGATTCTACAGCCAAAAACCAAACAGAGACACCCTGAAGTAAGGTCATATAAGTAAACGGACCTAGCAGACATCTACAGAACACTAAAGAATATGCGTTCTTCTCAGCAGCCCACGGAACTTTCTCCACAACTGATCACATGTTAGGACACAACGCAGTTTTCCTAACAGGAAAACTGAAATAACATCCTGCTGTCCTATCTGACCACCATGGATTGAAGCTGGATACCAACAGGAATAAAAATACAGAAAGTATGCAAACTCGTGGAAGCTATACAGCTTAATACTGAATGAAAATGAGGACAATACAGAAATCAAGAATGAATACACCACTCCTTGGCAGACGCCCAAAGGACTTGACATCGTACTCAACAGACACTTGCTCAGCTGTGTTCAACGCTGCTCTATTCACAATAGCCAGGAAACCGAGACCCAAATCTCCTTCAACTGATGACTAGAGAGTGAACCTGCGGTACATATACACCATGAGGTTCTATTAAGCTGTTAATAAATTTGAACTTATGAAATTTGCACATAGATGGGTGGAACCAGGAAAAACACTGAGAGGGGTAATCTAGATCAGAAAGGTAAACATGGCACGTTCTCTCTTACTGGCATTTCCTAGCTCAGAATTTTCAGATGTGGGCTTATAAAATTAAGTAACTGCTAGATCCAGGAAAGTAGAGGTACTATGGGGACGTGGGGGTAGAAGGGGTTCTGGAGAAGGGCACAGTAAGATGCAGATGCCATGAAGAGGACAATGGGAAAAACAGGAGATTAACTATGGAGGGGGAGCAAAGTAACACAAAGGGATAAGGCAGGAGAGACAACTAGCATAAGCAATGGTTGAAAAAGACACAGGGAAGAATTTTATGTGTACTTAAAATACATATGTAATACATGTGTAAGTACACACACACACACACATACACACAGAGTTTAAATGGAGCTGAGCCACATGGGGTGATAAGCTCCCCCCCAAGTCAAAGACTAACAAAAACCTAACATTAGTGCTAGACATGGGAAATATCCCTTTGAGTTGTTGGTCAGGGGTGTAATACAGGCTACAATACAAAACAATACAGGCTGTTACCATTGACTTGGTTGCCTCCCAGGGACTGAAGGTGAGACTCTACTGAAGACACCACACACTTCCGACACTACTCAGAGAGACTGAGCTGGAGTTGACTCCAAAGTCTCCTTCCTGAGGACCAGCTCTCATAGTATCTAAAGACGCTACACAAGCTCCCTAGTGAGAAAACCAACCAATATTGCTACCTAGCTCTAAAGTCTATGGAACCCAGCCTGCCAAGATATCCCCAATGGTCCAATAGAGATACTTTTATCTAAGGAGTAGCCAACACATGTGTGATTGGACTGAAGCCTGCTCAATAAGATGGAATTTGTGACTGAAAATATGAACATAGCCAACTATCCATCGGGTACAACGGTTACAGTCCCTTAGAGGAGAACCTACTGCTACCATTTTCCTAAACCTGTGTAACCTTACTGTATTCTGAGTGTAGCTATCCCCTCTCATCAAAGAAGCTTATTTGTAGCACATGGTCACTGTAACAGGGATCCCCAACGTGTGAAAACGCAGAGAAGGAGTGGCTATGGGGGTGCCTATTCCCAACTAATATATCAACAATGCAACGCCTACACCTTAGGTTCAGGGAAACTTCAAGTGTAATGATGGTAAGAAGCCATATGGTCAGGATGCCTGCTGCAGACAGAGTCCTCTAGACAAGGCAGGAAAGCTGCACCCATGAAACCTCAACAATACAGTTGCCTAAACAAGACCTACACAAGGACAACACCAGTTGCCATGCCAACGTGGATAGGTGAAATCTCACAAAGCCTCACCCCAAAGGGAGTGGATGTTGCTGAGAGACCAGGAACCAGTTTTCTCCAGAAATGAGCCCCAATCTAAAGTGATCAGTTTTATACACATGAGCATAACAAGCAACATTAAGTGGACTCAATATAAAATGTGTGTGTGTGTGTGTGTGTGTGTGTGTGTGAAGAGGTCTGAATTTGCGTGAGTGTGCAGGACGCGGTGACATGGTTGGAGGGGAACAAGAGGGCATGGTGGAAATGCTACCACAATACTCATGAATGGAATTCTAATAATGGCTCCAACGTCTACTGTGCCTTCCGGAAGTGAGTGGCGCGGCTGGGACGACGCGGCTGACGTCACTCTAGTACTCAGAGACTGTGATCCGGTAAGAGTGAACACACAGGAAAGAAGCACAGTGAATGAGAAGCCTGGCAGGGCTGTCCATGCTCGCTGGAGCTCAGCAGGCTCGGTGGCAGCTCTGCAGAGACTGGTTCCCTCTTCTTTGATGTAAAGCACATCTGTGGCGCGAACAATACCCCGTCCCGTGTGTGAAAACGCAAGGGCCGGTTCATGCTCCTACCCTGGCTCTGCATCCTGAGCTGTTCACGAAGTGCCCAAACAGTGTTGTAGCTGAGCATCTCGCTGCCCTCTGAGTTTCTTTCATACGGTAGAACTGATTTATTAGGGTCAAGCAATAAGATTTATTTGCTCTTTGGCCTATAAAATGAGTCATAACAACGTTAGATACCCTCATTCGTATCAAACACTAAACTTAAAGATGTGGTAAATACATGCTTTTTATGTTAGCAAACAGCCAGTCTGGCTGGGTGTGTTTGTGCACACCTTTAGTCTCAGCACTCAAGAGAGAAGAGCAAGTGGATCTCCGTGAGTTCCAGGCCAGCCAGGGCTATGCAGTGAGACCTTGTCTCAACAACACAAAGAGGAGAGACATATCTCATAAAAAAGATAGCTTTTCATTGGCTATTCTTTCTTAATACTGTTTTCAAAATGTCTTCATATAACTAAAAAGAATCCCCAATTTTAAATTTTACTTCCATAATATAATTCTAAATTAATGATGTGCTGGTTTGACTTTTGCATTATATCTTAATGAGTATATTTTAAATAAATTTTCTCATACCTCATTCTTTACAATAGAAGCTTTCTTTACAGACCTACAAAAGCGTAAGAATCCTTTCAGAAAATTATTAAATGTATTAAAGACAAACAAATTCTAATTTATTTCTCCTATCCGTAGAATGTATTGTCTATCTCAATTGCAATGGCTTCATATGAGCGAACTGAACTTTGTGAACAGGAAGAGAGCCAAGAATCGGAAATGTGCTATCACCGCCACCCCCAAATAGAGCAGTTTCAATCCATCATTCGAACAGTTAAGAAAACAAAATGCATGTATTATGTTATAGAAATCAATATGCATGGATTCCTATTGTCATTTTGAGCAAAAACAAATTCTGTGGTCAGTGAAACTCATCTTGGAATATTACCTCGCTCCTCCTATGTGGTGAGCGCTTTGCGACAGAATGTAAGGCCTCTTCTCCCAGGAACTGTGACACAGTCGGTACTCAGAGTTCCCAGGCTAGAGCCGTGTTAACAGGTTCACAGGCTGTGACTGTACCTGCTATAGAATACCACGAAGACATAAAAACCAAAGAATTAACAACTATACCTGTTCAGTTCATCAACTTCCTGGATGCTTGCTCTGTGCCTTACTAGTACTTTTGCCAGGTTCTCGTTGTTTTCCATTAGAGCGGGTAAAAGCGGTGTAAAGCCGTCCTGTAGAAAAATAAGGATTTCGAACTCTCAGAACGTCATGTTTCTCAAGGTAACTGAGAGTCGCATGGAAGACAGAGCGGAGCTCAGCACCTACCACAGGTTCAGTGAACTACAGCCGCCACCTTCCCATCCCACGCTGCTTTCTCACATGCTGCTCTTCCTTTTGAAAAGCCTCTGCCCTGCCTGGAGCTGCCCATGAACCCCAGCCCTCCCCAACACTCATTCAAGCATGAACTGGTTCCCTGAGTTTTGTGGCTACCTGACATTTAATATGGTATTTTGAAAGCATGTGATCTCTTCCAGATAAACCAGAAGCTTCTTGAGGACAGGAATTGTGTTGTGTCTTTTACCTCTAAGCCCCAAAGCTTAAATCATAGTAGCAAAACTTTTCAGTATTCCCTTGAGTGATGAGTTAAATTGCATCTCTAGAGCAGTGTTTAATCCTCCATATTCCAAAGAATACTTTCCCAGAAGGACCATTCATATGCAGAACTGGGTGGCCACTCCATTGTTTACAGGTAGGAAGCGAATCCTTTACATGCCACAAGGACAGCTTACAGGAATATTATCCATAACTATGAAATATTCTACAGCATTACTACGTATCTTATTTTACATTTTAGGAAAAATAAGAATCAGAAATTAAGATATAACAGTATATCAATGCAAAATCTAATAATTGTGCATGAAAACCACTAAACTGCTCACGGGGTCAAAGGGCAATGGTGAACACAAAAATAATTTCCTCTAATAAACACGCCCCTTCCACCCACTCCCACAATCAAATTTATCAGACTGACATATTCAAAGGGAATATGATCATTTAGAAGAAATGTCTTTAATATGTCAACTTCTAACTTTTGAATTGTAATATCATTTCTAAGATCATTATAAAATGTGTACTATATTTTAATCAAATGATATGATCCCAAAAATCTTGCAATTGCTTTCACAATGTAATACAAATAGAGGATGTGAATTCAAAAATTTCCAGAGGAAAGCTGACGATGTGAGAGATTACCAAGGTCAGTTGCTAGCAAACAGAAGCACACGTGGGCCTCCTGTGCGGGGACGGGGTGGGGGGGGGGCTCAAACACCTAACGTAGCTCTCTCTCATAGCAGCTGCCTCCAGAGGTCTCCTGAAATTTAAATGTAGATTCAATTCACAGAGGATGCTAAGTGTCACGAAATGGCCCCCATAGGCTCATAGGGAATGACACTATTAGGAGGTGTGGCCTTGCTGGAGGAAGTGTGTCACTGGGGAAGGCTTTGAGGTTTCAGATGCTCAAGCCAGGCCTAGTGTAACACTCTCTTCCTGCTGCCTGCCTATCCAATGTAGAACTCTCGGCTCCTTCTCCAGCACCATGTCTGCCTGTGTGCTACCATGCTTCCCGCCATGCTGCCAATCGACTAAACTTGTAAACTGTAAGCCAGCCTCAATTAAAGATTTTCCTTTGTAAGAGTTGCGGTGGTCATGGTGTCTCTTGGCATCAATAAAACCCTAACTAAGACAGAAGTTGGTACCAGGGATTAGGGTATTGCTGTGACAGGGCTGACCATGTTTTTGTTGGAGGAATATGGAATACTTTTGAACTTTGAACTAGAAAAGCAGCTGAATGTTTCAAACAAAGCATCCTAGTAGGACATCCTGATAGGAGCATCGAAGACAGTGGTGCTGAGGGGGATCTGGACTGTGGGGGCCTGGAACAATAGGCTTCAGAGGGGAAGAATATTAACATGGCCTAGAGACTGTCCTTGTGGCATTTTGGCAAAGAATGTGGTTATTTTCTGGACTTTGCCAAAAACAAATCTGCCTGAAGCTAAATTGAAGAATTATGAAGGAACAGCTTTGGCAGAGGACATTTCCAAACAGCCCAGCATTGACAGTCTTGTGTGGCTATTAGTGGTGAGTCTTATGCAGATCTATAATGGAAAGGAGCAAGCTGAACAAGAAAAAATGCAAAATGGAGGAGGAGGAAATCCTTGAAGGAGGAAAGGAGCACCAGGAAATGTAAACAGATTAAAGCCTGATATGAAGCAAAAGGGAGTGGTGACCTCAGAGCAAAACTCCACCCCGCTGAGAAGGAGTTAAAGAAAAGCTCAGGGCCAGGTATAGTGATGCAGAGGCTGGGGCATCTCTGAGTTCAAGGCCAGACTGGCCTACCGAGACAGTTCCAAGTTTAGGCAGTGAAGGAAACCATCAAAACCCAAAACCTGATGAAAATGTAATTGAATGAGGGGCCAGGTTCCAGCTCCAGAAAGCAGCAAAACTCAGCAGGTTAGGCCATATGGTTCTGGTTCAGAGTCAGCAATAGAAGAAAGGGGTTATGGACTCTCCCTCCACAACAAAGGAAAGCTTCTGAGGCCAGACATATGTCAGGGATGTTCCCGCATGGATGCCCAGAGAGGCCATTATGTGAAGCTGTGCAAAGGTGAAGCCTGGATTGCCTTGGAGACCCCAAGATGTTGGAGATGCCAGAGCCGTGGGATACCTGCCGAGGAGAGCCGCTAACAGCGAGTGGAACCAGCCCAAGGGAGAAGTGTGCTGCAGTCAACAGAGCTGAAAGGAGCTGCAGATTTGAAGAGCGCTTTGACGTCAGACATGGGGATGCAGAGTCTGGAGTTTGCCCAGCTGGTTTTTGATCTTGTTTTGGTCCAGTATTTCTTTAGTATGTCCCTTTCCTTCTTTTAGAACTCTAATGTATGTCTTGTGCCATTATATGCTGGAAGTATGTGATCTGCCTTTTCATCTTGATTTTACTGGGATTACAGTTAAGAGAGTGCTGTGAGTCTTAGAAGAGACTTTTGTACGTTGGCCTTTTAAACAGTGTTCATACTGTGATAGACTGTGTGGACTTTTGAAGTTGGACTAAATGCCTTTTGCATTATGACATGGCTACAATTCTATGGGGGCCAAAGGGTGGAATGTGGTGATTTGAATGAAAGTGGCCCCCATAGGCTCATAGGAATGACACTATTAGGAGGTGTGGCCTTGCTGGAGGAAGTGTGTCACTGGGGAGGGCTTTGAGGTTTCAGATGCTCAAGCCAGGCCTAATGTAACACTCTCTTCCTGCTGCCTGCCTATCCAATGTAGAACTCTCGGCTCCTTCTCCCGCACCATGTCTGCCTCTCTGCTGCCATGCTTCCCACCTTGCTGACAATGGACTGAACCTCTGAGCTGTAAGCTGGACCCAATGAAATGCTTGCCTTTATAAGGGTTGCTGTGGTCATGGTGGCTCTTCACAGCAATAAAACCCTAATGAAGACAGTGTCTCTAACGGCCACATTGAGTGCCTGGCACTTTAGTTTTACTGTGCACTGTAGTCTCTGAAGGGCTAGCTACAAAGCAAGTATTTGCATATGAAATATTTAACATCATTTTATTAAAAACAAAATTACACACAAAAAATTCATGACTGAGTTTTTCTTTTTTCATATTTTGGTGGTGGATAAATGCATAAAAATATGTTTTAGGGTAAAAGTGTAAATCTAAAGTGAGGCTCCACAGTTTCAGTGATTCTATCTGTGCAGAAGGGCAGTGCAATGTCCAGACTTGGGGTCTGGTTAATTTCAGTGTGTTATTTTTTTTGCAAGTTCTTTACAATGAATCACTAATAAAAATTAGCATAAAATGTGGTAAACTGACAATACGTCCTTGGACAGCTTCTCCAGCACTTCCTTTTGCTCCATTTATATTATATTACCTTAGGTTGTCACTGAAATAAGTATGCAGTTGGAAAACAATGTCAAACTAAACTCTGAGGCCAGGCCAGCAATAACAGTGAATGTTCATCAGCTCAGCATTTCAGAGGCAAAGGCAGGAAGATCCAAGTTCAGTGTCTTGAATCCTCCTCTACATAAAAAGTTCAAGGCCAACCTGGAATCTGAGATTCTGTCTCATAAAGGAACACCTAAGGAACAGAGATTCAAGATGGTGGTAGGGTAGTGAGGAGAGTTGATCAGGGCTCAAGCAGCTGCCCCTGCAGTCCCCACTCAATGTGTCCTTAGCCTCTCACGTGTCTGTGGAATGGGAGATGCTACATTGGCCCCGGGTGCAGCGAGGAGAATCCGGAGAGGTTGGAAAGACACAGCAGTGGTGACAGATCTGGGGAAACCTTGGACCAATGTGAGGCTGTCCTTGAGCTGAGGTGAAGTAGAAGCGTGCTTGGAACCCCAGAATCCTCAACTCTGAGAGCAGAAGGCGTTCAGCTGTTCCTTCACCGCTGCTCTGACAGAACATAGCTATTCTGCCTGCTCACAGCAAGGCACCGCCCCCTCAGAGGTATGCTACCTGGCAGAGTGTTTATCTGGAGCTGTAACACTTTGCCCCATATGACCATATAAGGTCTCTCCCTCTGATTTCCAGAAAATACTTAGGTCCAGGCTGCTGCAAGTCCCAACATGCAAATGGGTCTGATGTACTTGCGCTGTCATAACCAACAAGCTTCCCTGATGTCCCTGGATGCCTGGATCCTTCCTCTATACATGTGACCCTGTTCCCACAACAAACTGAGTTAAGCCTTCTACCATGGGCTCCTGGAAATTCTGTATGTTTCCACTGGCTCCCAGTTCTCCGATCAAGGAGCAAATGGACCAGTCATAGAGCCATGCAGCATGACTTCCCTTCCCAGAGCTGCACCATGGGCCATGGCAGAGCTACATCCCCAGGATGGGAAGCCGCTACAAGAAAAGCCCTACAGACCACGAGTCAAGAGAGGAAACATGGCAGGATGGGAAGACATTTTTTTACCCACAACATGAAGGAGAGAGCCAGGAGCAGAGTCTGCTAGAGCAGCATCTCTGCTGGGCAGCCCTGCAAGGCAGGGGCTCTCTCCTGACCTACTGCCCCGACCTGCAGAATGGAGGAATAAGCCAGTAGGAGAGTCAGAAATGGAGAAGAGTGGAAACCACAACAGAGAGATGCAGGAGCAGGCCTGCGAAGCATCATAGCTACCTGACAGGCTGGGGCCCCCACTCTGCCCAGGGGTGCTGCCTGAGACATGGAGGAGGAGGAGGCAGGCTGAGGGGAGAGTCAGATTGAAGGATTAGAGCCTCAGACAGAACTCAAGATGGCAGCAGGGCAGTAAGAAAATCGAACAGGGCCACACTGCTCAGGTCGCCCCTGGCTCCTCACACATTCGTGGACCAGGAGAGCTACACTGGTGCCTAAGCCAGGCAGAAGGAACTTTATGAACTGAAAGTGGTTGGAGGGACACATGTCAGTAACACACCTGGATGGTCAGCTGCAGTGAGCGGAGAGGAAGGATAGCAGAGTGAGCCCACAGGCTGGGCCCACGTGAAGGACACTGAACTGGAGACACAGTTGCAAACAGGATAACGGACAAGGAAGCTAAGTGTCCCTGAGAGGGAAGGGTGCTTGGGATGCCTCAAGGCTGATGCCACAATCTGTCCACCCGATCGAGATCTGCCAGGCTGCCACTCTGAGAATGGAGGATGCACACTGCGAAGAGCGGCAGACCCGGGGACCGGACAGACGGGAACAACAGCAAGTGCTGCTAGGAGACTCATGGCTGGAGGTGGAGACAGACATGGGTGTGCATCCAGGACAAACAAGAAATAGGTCCTCAGACTGCCACCAGACCATCCTGGCCTCTCCACTTCCTCCCAGGCCAGTTATGCCGCTCCCTGACTGCGGCCACCACTCATATTGCTCTCCGTGATGGGTCGGGAGAAAGCGCGCTGTGTCTCAACCACAGGCTACAGGCACAAAGGCCGGGCCCTGAGCGCAAGGCAGGATGCAGCAGACTGGAACTGGACTAGGTCCTGCCCCCAAAGTAACTGCCAAACTGCAGGATCACCCTTGCTCCTGAGCAATGACAGCATAGCCCAGTTGAAGAGTGTCTCATTTCCTGGACTGAGTATCCACAGGAGAGCTGGCCTCTGGTTCCTAACAGACTCTCTTGGCCTCTTCACCACCTGCCAGGCCAAATCTGCCAGTCCCATGGCTGTGGCCTCTACTTGTATTGCTCTCTCTAATAGGGTGGGGAGAGCATGGGCTATGGCACTACCCATAGGCTGCAAGTACAAAGGCCAAAGCAGCAGGACAGATAATGAACAGGGTGATGGGGGTGGGGTGCAACAATTGGAGTTCAAGGCAGTCCTGACCCTGCTCTTGTGGACCAGGACAATTAGGGATCTGTCTACATTGCTGATACCATCAGAGTTAACCAGGTGCTTGAGCCTGGCTTCATGGGCACTCATTCTGGCAGGCTGTTTGGTGCCTGCATAATGTTAGGGTGCCTGCCTGGAGTCTGGGGACCTGCATGAAGTCCAGGTGCCTATGTGGCATCTGGGTGCCTGTGTGATACCCAGATGCTGTGGGAGGACCAGATCCCTGTGTTGATAGCCTGGTCCCTGCAGGAGGGCTGGATGCATTCGGGAGGTCCTGTGGGAAGTCTGAGCATCTGTGGGGTACTCTGGTGCCTGTGGGAGGTTCCAGATGCTTGTGGGATATCTGGATGCCTTCAAGGGGCCCTGGTACCTGCAGGATGTTTGGGTTCCTAAGGAATGTCTGGGTGCCTGTGTGATGTCCAAGTATCTGCAGATTGACTCAGTGCCTGCATGATGCCTGGGCATCTGCTAGATGCCCTGGAGCCTGCAGAATGCCCTGATGCCTGTGGGAGGCCCTGGTACCTGTGAGATGTCTGGGAACTTCAGGGATGTCTGGAGACCTGCAGGAAGCCCAGGTCCTTGCAGGATGCTGGAGTGCCTGGGTGATGTCCAGATGCCTGCTGGAGGCCCAGGTGCCTGCAGGCTTAGACAGTGAAGTCCAACTTTGGGTTGAACCTCATCATGCTTAGTCTCAGGCGCTAGTATGGGCCAGTTGAATGTTGATCATCAAAGCAGCCTGCAGATTCCTCCAGAAATTTGGTGATGCCTGTGATTCATGCTCCTGTCACACTGGACTGGACTTTTTTTTCTCCAAGGGAATAGGGATGGGAAGGTAGAACAGGGAGGAATGGGAAGAGGGTGTCATCAAGATACATTGTATGAAACTCTAATTATTAATAAAAGT